>JAULKM010035560.1:0-13447 GCA_032355605.1 Rubia tinctorum
ATATGAAGGATCTTGGTACACTTAAGTATTTCTTGGGTATAGAGATTGCTAGAAGACCGGATGGGATGTTTCTTTCATAAAGGAAATATGCTCTGGATATTTTATCTGACACAGATTTATTGGCTTCTAAACCGACTAATTTCCCTATGGAGCAACAAAATGATCTTGCGAAGGTTGAAGACCCTCTTTATGATGATGCCGAGTAGTACCGGCAAATAGTGGGGTGCCTAATTTACCTCACTATCACTCGTCCCGAGCTTAGTTATTTAGTTCACACACTTGCTCGGTTTATGAAGTTTCCTTGTGTTCCTCATTGGCAAGCTGCGATCCGTGTTCTCCATTATTTGAAGAGTCATCCTGGTCAAGGTTTATTTCTCTCTTCACGCAGTTCTTTACAACTGACTGCTTATTGTGATTCTGATTGGGCTGCTTGCCCCATCACAAGGCAATCATTATCCAGATATTTTGTGACCATTGGTGATTCTCCGGTTTCATGGAAGACCAAGAAACAACCTACTGTTTCTTGTTGTTCTGCTGAAGCAGAGTATCGTGCTATGACTTTTGTGTGTTATAAATTGTTGTGGCTTCAGTCTTTGCTCTGAGATTTGGGTGTTGTGTATTCTACTTCTATGCAACTATTTTGTGATAGTCAAACTGCTCTACACATTGCGGCTAGTCCAGTATTTCATGAACGTACGAAGCATATAGAGGTTGATTATCATTTTGTTTGTGATCTTGTACAATCTGGAATAGTTGCTACCCATCATATTCGCACAATAGATCAGCCTACAGATTCGTTTACCAAGGCTCTTAGGCGTAATTAGTTTCATTCTTTGCTTGGCAAGTTGGGCATTTCTGATCCTCATGCTCCAACTTGAGGAAGAGTATTAAGGAATTAGAATTGTAATATTACTTGCAATTTTAATTAGATTAGAATTCATTTTCTAGTTGACTTTAGGTCTTTTGTACTACTATATAATGTACACAAGACCAAGAATACAAACACACAATTATTATCCCGTAAATTCTTCATATATTCTTCACTTCATAATTGAGGTTAAAACATTATTCAAGTGTGAGGATATTTGATGTGTTATTTATTTTGTTCATATTTTGTGATATTATTGTGTTTTTATTGAGACATAATTTGTACTTTAGGTATTTTTGGTGCAGGAATTTATGGTTTGTGAAGAAATTTAGAGGGAGCTATACATTGAACTTTTTTTCCTTTAACCAACAGTTTTTTCCTACTAGGTTTTCCAGGTTGAAGTTTTTAATGAGGCGATAACTCCAATGAAAAATGTTCTTATTTTATAAGACATTATTCTAGGATGAAGGAAGGGAGGTAAAAGCAGTATTACTGAAGTTATGGGGTGAAAAGTGAATTGTTGAAGAAAAATATGGATTTGAAAAAATAAAGATATTCACTTCCCATATTGATAAGGATTGTATTATCCCTTCCAATTAAAATTTCTTAATTTTAGCAATTAGTTAAATAGAGTGAGAATATATTTTGTTTTATATCCTTTTCTTTTTCCGTCCAAATAATCCGACTTCGATTCGGTTTTGTTTTGTTGGACGGGTATAAATACATGTAGAGTAGTTTAGTTTAGACAATTAATTAGGATTTTAATATTGGTTTTTAGTTCTTCAGAAAACAGGCAGCTGCAGGCATTGAATTATTTGGATTAAATTGTTACAACGTTTTCATCAACATGAGTGTGCTTGCAAGCAATGATTCAACAAGAGTTAACTACGGTTTGCTTTGTTTTTGTATGATTTTGTTATTACGTTAAATTATGTTAAACTACTATATTGTATATTTGATTAGTTTAATTATTGTGTCAATCTAATTTATATATCGTCATGAAATTAGTTTATGATTCGTGAAACCTAATTGTTTTATAATTGATTCTTATATGATCTTGATTGTTCTTGGTTTAATTTATTTTTGATATGTTTAACCCTGATCAACTTGAATATTACTGGAATAATGCTATCTAAATCCACCAATACGTAATCATTGGAAAGGGTTAGTAAGTCGCAAGTTCTTGTAAAAAACAGCTAACTATCTAAGACTGTAATAGCAACATAAGAAACAATTAAGTGTGCATTACTATTTGCTTTTACTTTTGTAAATGTTACATTAGGTTCTTTTCATTCTTAATGCTATCGAGGTGTGTATCTGGTTTAGCAAATACTTTCCGGGGGCATCTTGGTAAGAGAAATAATTGATTAATTATAACTAGTCAATTGTCAACGAAGTAAGAAAGAATTGGGAGGGTTAAGCGTACCTACTTTCTTATAATTGATAAATACGAAAGGATTAATTCATCATTTCTCCAATAATCGATGTTAACTAATGCAAGTTATTCTGAGCTGATTACATTCATTATATATTATCTAGATTTTTATATTGTTAGTTTTCATTTTATTTCATATTTGATATTAGTTTTAGATGAAATCTTCAAAATTAAGGCATGGTGGCTAAACCAAAACTATTTTATATTAGTAGGTATTTGTATTATAGTTATTGCTCAGTTTCTCGTGGGATCGACATTGCTTATTACTGTACTAATCTCATCTATAAAGTTTGCACATTATTTTGGTGAGTGAATCGACATTCACCAGACTTTGATCGCCCTTGGTTCTGAAATCGGAACAAAGGTTTTGGATCCATAACAAAGGGCTAAAAGTTGTCCTGAGCTCTTAAGTCTTTCTAGACCCGGTTCCAAAATCTGAATAGTGTCACAAGTAATCGTTGTGGGTGATGATTGAGTTCCAAGTTTGGAACTCTTTAGAGTATAAAAAACATGGGTCAATTCATACGGGTTTCGTTTTCATAAAACACAAAATTTTAAATGGAAAACTACTTTGATTCTTGAACGAGCAACTAATTGGGTGTGGTAAGCTACTACACTTTCATATATATATATATATATATATATATATATATATACACATATATACACACATATATATTATGTACATTCATATATAACTTCGGTTTGAAATTGTGTTGAATCAATTGTTTAGGGTTTAGGTATTTTTGTAGGGTAAGGTGCTCTATGAATGGGAAAAAATTTTGGACCTAATTATTATGTAATTGTATGTATTTTTAAGTCTTGAATGGTGTTGAATTAATGGTTATAAGGGTGAATTGATGGTTATTAGGTTTTTGGTTGTTTTAGGGTAATGCATGTGTTTATCAATTTGTGATATTTTGATGTAGTTAAGTTGGTGATACTGGATTGCATTGAGCTCTTTGATAATGATCTTAGAAAATATCCTGATTACCTTCCTATAGTGGAACCTTTTATTGTTTTGGAATTTTAATAGGCATCCAAGAATGGCGTGGTGCATGCTCGATGTCCGTGTAAGGACTGTATGAATGATGCATTTTTGGGGAGGAAGAAGTTACTTGAATACCTCATCATGCGTGGGTTTCAAAAAATTTACAACTCTTGGGTGTGGCACGAAGAGGTTGTGAACGAAGAAAATGTTAAGAGAATGTATATCGGTGAAGCCAATGGAGATGATGAATTTGATGAGATGGTGGAGGATGTTGCTAGAGAATTTCATGGAAAACCAGAGGATCTTCAAGCATTCCATAATGACAAAAGTACTATGTTGTATTCAGGCTCCAAACATCGGTATTGAGTGCAACTTTGAGAATCATGAATTTGAAAGCCAAATTTGGGTGGATGGATAAAATGATGACAGAGACTCCCAAACTGCTTAGGGAATTTTTTTCTTAAAGGTAATCAAATGTCCGATATATTGTGGGCAACGAAAAATATTCTTTGTCGAATGGGATTCGAGTTGGAAAAAAATCCACACAGGCCCAAATGATTGTATGTTATACCATGGTAAGGAGGATGAGATCAGAGATAGTTGTTAGATGTGTGGTGAGTTTCGATACAAGTTGAAGCTGGGTGAGATTATGGTTCGTGCAGAAGTTGGGTTAAACTATAAGAAAAAAAACACTGGTTAAAGTGTTATGGTACTTGCCTATCATTCCCAGGTTGAAGAAATTGTTTGCTTGCAAGGAAGATGCCAAGTTGTTGCGTTGGCATTCTAAACATGTTCGACTGATAGATGATGTGATCTGGCATACATCAGACGGTAAGCAGTGGAAGAAGCTTGATGTCATGTACCCGGAGTTTGGAGCTGAACCACGACACTTAAGGATAGTTTTATCTGCTGATGGGATGAATCCTTTTGGTAATATGAGTAGCACACATAGTTCTTGGCATGTTATGCTAGTGATTTAATATCCGGCCTCGTGGCTAAGGATGAAAACAAAGTATGTTTTGTTATCGATGAAAATTTCGAGACTGAAACAACTGGGAAATGATATTATTGTGTACATTTCTCCCCTTGTTAATGATTTGTTAGAATTGTTTGATGCAGGTCCGTACACCTATGATGGTAGTGTTGAAGATGAATTTACATTGAAGGCATTATTATTTTGCATTGTTAATGATTTTCCCACGTATGGGAATTTATTTGGATACTCAGTGAAATGTCCCTTTGCATGTCCAGTTTGTGAGAATGAAACGCCTTTCTGTCAGTTCAAGCATGGATGTAAAACAGTTATCAAGGGCATAGGCGGTTTCTCCCCGAGGGTCACCCATTGAGATTGGCGAAGCAGTGGTTCAATGGATCGCTTGAGGAAAAAGGACTGCCGATGCCACTATCGGGTCTCGATGTATTTGAAAATGTTAGATATTTTCCTAACAATTTGTTAAGGGGAAGAGAAAATCTACATCTGAAGGAAGTTGGAAAAAATGCTCCATTTTCCCGACTATCGTATTGGAATTAATTAGAGGCCAAGCACTGTCTTGCTGTAGTGTACATTGAGAAGAATGTTTGTGATTCCTTAGTCGGGATACTTTACCCCCAGTAAAACCAAGAATGGTATGAATGCCCGACTTGATTTTGTTGAAATGAGTATCAAGAAGAGTTTGTGCCCCATGACAAACAACGATGGCTGTTATCTCCCACCCGGCCTGTTATTCCATGTCTAAGTCCAAGAAGAAATTTTTCGGTGAGACCCTTAGCAGTGTGAAGGAGGTCGGTTCGTAATCGTCCAACATTAGTTCATGTGTTAATTTGACTGAGTTGAAACTGGTCGGTTTGAAATCTCATGATTGCCACAACCTAATAGATGAATTGGATGTCATTGCCATTAGGTCGTCATTTCCATCCAATGTAAGGTTGTGCATTACAAAGTTGTGTTATTTTTCAAGAGTACTTTTTTGAAAAGCATTAGTGTGGCGAAACTTGATTGTTTGCAAGATGGTTGTGGAAGTTTTGTGCCGAATGAAGATGTACTTTCCTCCATCATTCATTGACACTATGGTCCACTTGATTGTTCATTTGGTATGGGAGGGGTTGGAGGAGACGGGAATAACAAAAACTTATTGTAAGACGCTAGAGAGTTGAATGGCTAGGAAAGAGTTGACTTGGTTGATCGTTAACAAGTTGGGTAAATGTTTGTCAAAGGAACGTGCTAAGTGGTCTGGTTGGGTCGGGAAGGTTGGTAGGACGCAGGTGGACATAAATTATGATATTTGACACGAGGTGCCTAAAGAGTATAAAGACATGCAATGGATAGAGTGCAAGCTAACGGTATTTAAATTTGTGCACTTTAAGAAAAAAAACCCTATATTATGTCTTTGATTTTCACATCATAACCCATATAATTGTTTGTAGAGGCCCTTTGAGATAGATTTTCCCGACATGTAAGATTTAAGGAAGAAGACGATGTATATGTTATCCTAGATTTGGAGGGAGCACAAATACACCCTATCTAGAGACTATATATTCTCTAATAGGAAGGGAGATTTCCCATGTTTAACTTATAGCAAAATTCAACCAAAGAGTTGGGAAATCCACAAGAGAAGGGCAATGGAGAATGAACAAAACGTTAGTCCACCTCTTTAAGTTTTTACGTGTATTTAGATTAACGCCTCTTTATTAGTGAGTAGGTTATAACATCCTAACGTAGAGGATGAGGGATGATAAGCGCCTTATTTCCAAAATGAATTAAATTCCGCATCGGAAAAGCCATGGGGGTTATGCTTTAGCGGCAATCCAAATGATCAATAACCGTTACGAGAAGGATAACCAAGGATAAGGCAAGGTCGTTGGTCACACCAATTGATGTGGATGACATTGCGAGATGTGATCTATTCTTAAAGAGCAAAAAAAGAGGGTCGGTTCGATAAAGATCTGTTAAATCATATTGTGGAGCAAGTGGTAAGCCACATCTTCTATTTATTGCTCAAATCATCTCTTGATTTTATTTAAGTCTTATTTTAATTAGTACACGTTTCTAGGCTAAGTTTAAACAAGATCAAATGGAAGGTACCAATTCATTCCAACGGGTAAGACTAACATCCTCACAAAAGCAACCGGTAAATTAGATCACCTGGGACATGCTAGAGGGGTTGGTTCCTTCTTATCACAAAAAAGATGTGTTTGAAATTACTAGGTCTTGACATAGGTCTAAACCACTGATAGTGCACATCTTTAAAAAAAGGCTCTTATTCGAGACTAGTGCACAGAGCAACAATATATTTTGATTAAGAGGTTAATCCAACACACAGGTCTTTTGATGCCCGAGAATTTAAAAGATTTAACTCCTAGCCGGACACCCCCCTCTAGAGGGTCATGCCACTCATCTGGGGAGGTTGAGGTTAAACACGAGCATAAACTTTTAACACGAAGAAATAAAGATAAAAACCTTGACAAAGTGAGCATTCCAACACCCAAAAAGGTACATGTATATTTTTCAATATATCGATTGTTAGTCTGTGTCTTCAATTTTATTTTTCATTGATTTTTTAATTACGTGTAGAAATTAAACTTCTGTGAGCTATACATTGATCAAGGCGTGGAGGGTAGACCTCTCCATGTTGCCGATGAGATTTTGCACCAAGCAATGTGACATCCACACGGTACTAACTGCTGAAGATATTTCTTGGATGTCATTAGAGAATCCATTGGTCCCCAACGTCCTATTGCCAATTCCCAATGGCGAGTATAAGCAAGTTGGACCCCCCATGGAAATTATCTCCTATGGCCCGTCACCTGATTTTATGCTGACCCTCTAATTGATAATCATTTGACGGACAACCCCAAAAGAAAACCAAACCGGAAGTTCAACCGCTGAAAAATATTAAAGCTCCTGTCACAAAGGCATATGTAATTAAGGATGCGCCTCAATTTTTTTAGGTTTTGTACGATTGGATTCCCGGCCACCCTCATAACTCGACGTACTTATTCTCCAGAAATGAGTGCGTATTCAGAAAACAATAAGACATCATTGCCTTAAGGATGGACTTTGAAGACCTATGGAAGTGTGAGCAAATATACCAAACACTAATGTCCCTCTACCTATTGTGAGTACTATCTTTAACCATTCAATTTCTTAATTTAAAACACCTTTGTCTTGTATACAATTAGTGTTTCAAAATTTTCTTTTAGGGTACATGTATTAAATTGTGAATCAAAAAGGCAAGAGTTAGGTCGGATATCTGTGCCCCCCGATGACCCAAACAAAACAGTTTTATAGTCCAAGAAAGGATCGACTACATCCACAAGAGTCTTGGACGGAAACATAAAAAAAATTTCTTCGCACCATATATTGAGAGGTGATGGTTAGAAATGATTTCAAGTTAAGAACTAATTTTTGTAGATACAAAGTAGAAGGGAACAATAGAGGTTGGGTGGTGGTGCTACAAACAAAAAAGTACCGTTTTAGATAGTTAGAAAAGTCAAAATGATAGAATTAGCCCTGGTTGACAGCACCATTCTACCAAGCCACATAAATCAAACAACTTCTCTTATATAGTGCTTGGACGATAAGCATGCTGCCAAAGTAGTTGATATAGTTCATTGTAATTTATGGGGGGGCATCTCTCTGTTTTATATGTTGATGATTTTTCATACTATGCTATTTTCCTTCCTGACCATTCTCGTCTTTCGTTGTTTTACCCACTACAACCCTGTCTGGTTGGGCTTATATGGTGCTGAATTTATTTGTTATTTCTGAATTTAGTTTATTGGTACTGAATTTAGTTTAACAATGTTGAATTTAATTTCTTGGTGCCAAATTATGTTTATTTGTGCTGAAATAAATTTATAGGTAGTTTATTTTTTCAAAAATTGAAAAGAATGACTCCCATATGATGTTTTAATCGTAATATATTTCACTTTTAGACTTATTATTCAACCAGTGACTATCGGGAACTCAAATACATATTTATTAATTAATTTTTTATTTCAGTGTTGAGTTTATTGGTGCTAAATTTAGGTTATTAGTGCTGATTTTAGTTTATTGGTGTTGAAATATGCTGAAATGAAACCCAATTGGTCAGAGCCTACGTCGTAAATATGATTTTTGGTATGTTTATCGTCAGTTTGAGGATTTTGTGGAGAACTAGTTCTCTTCCACCATTAAGGTGTTTCAGAGTGATGGAGGGACCGAGTTCATAAATGGTTGCTTATGTTCTCATTTTTAGACAAAAGGAATTCATCATCACACTTTTTGCCAATATACTCCTGAGCAGAACGGTTGAGTTGAGAGTAAGCACTGCCACATTCTTGAGATGGGCTTGTCTATGTTATGCCACTCACATGTCCCTCGCTCCTACTTTCCAAATGCCTTTGCAGCAACTACTTATACCATCAATTAATTTTTCTCTCCTACTCTTGGCGGGTGATCACCATTTGAAGTTGTTAATGGTCGGGTTCCTATATACACCAATTTACATGCATTTGGTTGTTGGGTCTTCCCTTTCGTTCTCCCCTTTACCGACCACGAGTTGTCTTCCTGAAGTATCATATGTGTATTATTTGGCTACAACTCACAATAAAAAGGTTTTCGGTGCCTCAATCCTATTATCGGCGTAATCTGCATTAGTCAACATGCTTATTTTGACGGGACGTGTTTTTCCTTTGCCTACGGTTTTTTTAATTGCCTCCAGAACCTTGCTCCACATGTTCTACAAACTCAGACCAGCTAGTGGCCATCCTAAATTTCCTCTCTCCACCTGTGTCGCTATCGGCCAGTCCTTCAGGGCCACATCCCTCTTCCGTCGAAGCTGCTCCTACGGCCTCCCCTTCTCGGTCCCACCCCTATTGGATGACTACTCGGTCTGCATCGGGTGCTATCAATGGCGTAAGTATTTAGACATTGTCACCCATGGTTTTATTGCAACCCTTCTCACCCAGAAGGAACCTACAGACTATCGCTCAGTTCTTCAAGATCCATCTTGGGTCACGACTATGGATGACGAGATCGCAGCCCTCTGTGGGCAGCATACTTGGGATTTGGTTTTGTGTCTGTTGTATGTCAACCTTGTTGGCTCCAATGGATCTATCGCCAAAAGTATCATCCTAATGGCACAATTAATCACTATAAGGCACATCTGGTAGCTCAAGGGTTCTCTCAGATTATGGGTTTTGACTTTGACCATACTTTCAACCTCGTGGTCAAAGCCACTACTATTCATACAGTTCTTGCTATTTCCACTAGCAATCTCGACCCTTTCATTAGCTGGATGTCAAGAACGCATTTCTTAAAGGCGTGCTTGATTATGCAGTTTATATTGTGCAACCAGTCGGCTACAGGGACCCGCTTCATTTTAACTATGTCTATCGCCTTCGAAAGGCTACTTGTGGTCTGAAGTAAGCTCACCGAGCATAGTTCTAGTAGTTTATCACCCTCTTGCTTCAGCTTGGTTTTTTATGAAGCTCTATTGATACTTCCTTATTTTTTCTATCTCGAAGATCTTTTTTGTATTTGCTCGTTTATGTGGACTACGTCATTCTCACCGGTAATGAATTGGCTCTTTTTCTCTAGTTCATTAATGCCACTCATCATGAGTTTTCCATTAAGAACTTGGGTGCCCTTCATTACTTTCTCGGCCTAGAAGTTTCACTTACTGCCTCAGGTCTTCATCCTGGTCAAGCTATGTATGCCCGTGATATTCTCACTCGTGTCGGGATGACTAGCGTAGCTCCAATCTTCACTCCATTTCTGCCCAGCTCTCAGCTTCACAGCAGCACTAGTCCTCTGTTCAAGAACCCGACGTTCTACTAGTCAATAGTCAGAGCTTTTCAGTATCTGACTATTACTCATCAAAACATAGCCTTTGTTGTTAACTCTGTCATTCAGTATCTTTAGGACTCTCGGGAAGATCATTTGGAAGTTGTCGCTTAGATTCTTCGTTATGTTCAGGATACGCTGCACTTTGTGGCAGGTCGTCACCGTACCTCTCAAAGATACCATTTATAAGCCCTAAATGCTTACTAAATACAATTAAGTAGATAGTGGCAAGTTGGGGTCGTCCACAGAGAAGAGGAATTTTCCTAAGCGTTAACACTTATAATGTTGGATATTAGATATATATATATATAAGCATGTAAAGAGAGGGGTTTTGGGTTGGTTTTCCTAAGTTATGAATGTAAAGACAAGACAACTACAAAATTAAAGTAACTATGCTAATCATGCAACAAACTAATAAAAAGGGGTAAAATTACAAATGATAAAGCCTTGGGGGCAATAGATATCCGCTTCCGAACATCTTATCTATCATTAAATCCACAACCTATTCACTACTTTAACTACTTGTTTCGAAGATAAATCTTCTACCCTTCTTTGAAAGTAGTTTACAAGAGTGAATTCGACATCTCTCGCTAAACCTCACTAATGACCCCTTTAGTCATTCAACGCCTAAAGGTATCCCATTAATGACATTAAGTACGAAGAATCAACAAGCTTGGTAATACTTATAAACACTACACCGCATCTAAGCATTGAACCAATTCATTCATTTATACAAGATTAGTCAAGAACATTCAACGTTCATAAACCTCTCTCATTTGCTACACAAAACAAACAAGACAACGAATTTGACATTATCACATTTACCTAGCATTCATCAATAACATTAAAAGATCTAATTCATGCTCTTGGATTTCATATCAAAAGTAGGGAGAATTAGCTACTTTCTCCAAACCCTAACTCATAATCATACAAGCAATTCGTATACTCAAACTTCCAATATCATTAATGTATTTAACAACCCAATTCAAGCACAATAAATATACAATAGCAAAGCATCAAATAGCTTATAAATATATCTCAAGGTATGGGCTTGGAAGCCTTAATCAATTGCTCCCAAGGTTATGTTTAGCTACTAGAATCCATAATAATTAACAAAATAAAAATCAAACATGAAATCAAAGTAGAACAAAGATGGAAAAGATGAAAACACAAGAGTTTTACAGTGGAAAATCGGGGGAGACGAAGTTCTGGAAGAAGGAGAAAGTAATGAGTATTTATAGTACAAAAAGTCCAAAAAGTAAGTCTGGACTGACTACTGTCGCAACTCGCGACTATGGACGACCAGAGTACTCTGCCATCAAATTACTTCTTCTATTTTGTCTTGGTGTAGTTGTCTCATCTTCCTTCCTTTGGGTCTTCAAAGTCTTCACTGTCTTCAAAATGGAGTGTTCATGGTCTTCAAATCTTCAAAAATTACCTCGTCTCACAGAATCCTTGTTACTAGTGACAAAAGCGATAAAGTCGATTTTAACTCTAGTAATATTATTTCAAGGTAAAATAGAGTATCCAAAGCACAAAAGTCTACCAAAAATGAGTACAAAAGATCCCCAAAATCATCGTGTAATATGGACACATCAAACCTCGCCACACTTAAACCTTACTCGTCCTCTGGTAAGAAAAGGTTCAAGAATATGAAGAAGCTTAAATGTCCCCATCCTAATTCTAATAACCCCCCAAATCAAAATCTTCACAAAACTCTCAACTTGATAATTCCCCAAAAGTTTATATGACACATAACCCTTATTTATAAATATACCCATATATACTATCAATTCCCTATTCTATAGAAGCATTTTTTTACCCCCGAATTGATATTCCCCAAGTGTCAATGGTATCAAGTGAAGATAAAACCAAATATCAAATGTTCAAACATAAGTTTCACTCCATACCAATGTATATATCTAAAAAGGAAGTCTACTAAGAATAAAAAATTTCATACCTTGCTTCGTTTTCCCCGCTAACTTACCCAATCCCAAGAAGTGTCAAGATGTTAGGCACCTGATCAACCAATTTCAACCGCAACCTTATGACTCTAGGAAAATGAGTAGATAGTATCAAAATTTCATTTTCTTTTTCTCTCTTTCTCTCATATTTCCTAGGAGCCCTTTCGGGTTTTCATCCTAGTCACACATCATATTTCTTAGGCTCACATCTCACCCAAATTTAGCATCTCATTTTTGACTTGGCTGCCCTTTTGGATTTTTGACCTATCCGGGCCCCCAGTGTTGACTAAATTGCCCTATCGGGTTTTCAACTTAGCGGGTTTCTTTTTATTCTTTTTCTATATATTATTTTTTCAAAATTTCCAAAAGCAATGGATTTATCCATAATGTCTAAAGTCTACCACAAGAAAAATAGCATAAAGAAAATGTCAAATGTCAAACTTCCCTAAAGCTAACATCCCAAAAAGAAAGCGTCTGAAAACAAAATCTACAATCCCAAAGGCAAAACAAATGAAACAGCTAGCAATATCCCCACACTTAAACCATAAATTGCACTCAATGTATCCAAGCTATGGAAAATGACAATGTATAACAAAGTACATATTGATGTGCGGGGGTACGGAGGGTAAAAATGATAAGGAAGAATCACCACCTCCAGAGCGCTGCTGATAGTCAGCCATTCATGCCTCACTCCTTAAACACCTCTCCCTGCACCTCACAGCTCCAGGATCCGGTCCTCTGGTACCACCAGCTTGGGCCTGCATCTCCCACACTCTGGATGCATGTTGATCGATCTCGGCATCCATATCCAAAAGGTTGCACGACACGTACAAGTTGTGGTCGTAGATCATGTCGTGCATCCTGTAAAAGAAATCAGCAGGTGGCTGCTTAGTGTCGCTGGGACTGCTCTACTTCGGGTCTGTTCGCATCAGGTCTGTTTCCATCAGATCCGGCTGAGGGTGCTGCGGAGAAGTTTGCGGTGACTAGTGCTGCAATGGCTCATCCTGTGGCGGATCCATCGCAAGAGGTATAGCACCCTCATCAGACTGAATGAGGAGGTTACTAAGATTCCTCTAAAAACTTCGTCTGCACTCCTGATCCGGCTCGATAGCCAAATCCACCACCAGTGTGTCCCACTCCAGCTTTGTACGTTGGGGCCGTAGAAGCTTCATGAAAAGGACACTGCCTGCCCTGTACAGCCACTGGAATGACCGTGGATCCACGGTGGTATTGAACAGATGAGGGTTTACCATGCGGGTCAACGTGATACGATAAGAAAACCACGCGATGAGACGTCAAATGCATGTGTTTTCTGAAGCATTTAACATCTCTTTTGTTATCTTTTTGTTGTAAGATTGCTAGA
>JAULKM010035589.1:0-29558 GCA_032355605.1 Rubia tinctorum
CAAATGGTCGTTGTTTGTCTTTGTGAATTACTAACTAAGAAGAAATGAATGTCGATCTTTGAAACACAAGTGAAAGCATTCCCCATAGGTAATGAATGTGATAGGATGAGTGAATGGTTCTATGATCTATAAGAAGTTTGGAAGTGGAAATCCATTGCCCCCAAGGCTTTTTCTTTGTAGTTTTTACTCTTTATCTTAGATTGTTACATAATTAGCATGGTTAATTGACTTTTATAGTTTTGTTGTTTTTACTTTCATAACTTAGGAATCCAACCAACCAAAACTCCCCTTTTCACTGGCTTTTATATCTATGTATATATATATATATATATATTTAGGCTTATACTCGCCCTTGTATGCATGAACCCTTATAAATATCCCTCTTCTCTGTGGACGACCCCGACTTGCTAAACTATCTACTTAGTTTTATTTAGTAAGCATATTGGGCTTAAAAATAGTATCTTTGAGAGGTATGGCGACGACCTCACAATATTCAACTGTTAAGTTGCATTACTAGTTTGTAGAGTGTTAGTGTTTTATTTTTCTTGTAGTGTTTTATGCTTTTGCTTGTTATTTTCCTGGAATAGGTATTGCTTGAGCTTTTAGAAGCAACCAAGAATCCTTGCATTATGATTCCGGATTTTGGTTTCTTTTCTTCATTTTTGATTCTTTTTATTGAGAAAGAAGAAAAATGTAGGGAGGAGGTGCTTAAAGAGTGATATTTTGTAGGGTATATCATTACGACCACCCTACAGAGTCTTGTTGCTTCCGTACTCACTACAAGACCAGTGGGAGCGAGAATGGTACCCATACCCCGACTCCCCCAATTCGGTGCTGAGTTACATCCCCAATACCACGGGGTGCACCATGGGACCAACACTTGGATTTGTTTCCCAAATCCACATGTAAGGAAGTACTTGAATCTTGGGCTAATTTTGGTAGAACTGGTGAGTCACTCAAATCCCAAGTACTTGGTTACATTAAGGATTTCAGAACTCAACTCTCTTCGAGTGTAGAGAGATTTGGAGGTCAAGTAAGTGAGTTAATGAGAAAGGTCAGGCAACTGGTGAGAAAAAGGAGGATAATGGATGATGAAGATCCACCATCCCCATCCATGGAAGAGTTGAGGACTGAGAAGAGAGTTGAGTGCAACAAGGAGCCTTTCGAGATCCTTGGAAATTGTGAGATTAGTCTTCCTACTTTTGACACTATTAATCTTATGCCTGAATGTGAAATTGTTTTGAAGGAACTATGAGCTTCGAAACATGACTTTAGGAATAGATTGGTAGATCAAACCAGTGGTCATCCTCCTTCTCTTATGCAAAAATACCTCCCCCATAAATGTATTAACCTGGCATGTTCAGTATCTCTGCACGATTTAAGGGACTTTGATCAAATATGATATGGTGGATTTAGGAGCCTTCATTAATGTTATCCCTTACTCTCTGTACAAATAATTATATTTAGGAAAAATGTATGACACCGAGGTGGTAGTCTAATTGGCTAATCTATCCACCATGTACTCGAGAGGTATCATGAAGAATGTGATGGTAAATGTGAATGGACTAACATTCCCATATTATTTCTATGTCCTAGACATGGAAAAAGAAAAGGAGTCCACCCCCATATTTTTAGGGGGACCCTTTTTGAAAACCTGTATGGCTAGAATCGATGTGCATACCGGAAAGTTAAGCTTAGAGTGAGGTAAGAACATTGTGGAGTTTCGAATGTATGAGAGCATAAATTGTCTTGTTGATGAATCTCTTCCAATTGTGATTGACATTTTCGATGATATTGTTTAGGAGACTTTTGATATTTCAATGAATATAGCTTAATTTAGATAATGATCCTATTAATAATATATGCTTTAATTAGTTATTTAAATTCTAGCTTAGTGGAGAGCGTGGAGGAGGTTGATCTCTAACTTGAGACTCACTTGGAGGCCCTACCAAATAGCCTAGATGAACTAGTGATGCACGAAACGAAACCTTCAATAGAGGAACCACCCGTAATCAAACTCAAGCCTTTACCCAAAACTTGAAATATTCTTTCTTAGGCAAGGGTGAGACAATACCAGTGATTATTTCTAGTAGGCTCACTAGTGACCAAGAGGGTAGGTTGACTGAGTTGCTTAGGAAGTTGGAACTATAGGTTGGACCTTAGCCAACATCAAAGTCATTAGTCCCTCAACTTGTATGCATCGTATACAATTAGAGGAGGGTGCCCATACGCCAACTTCAAAGGCAGTTAAACCTGCTAATGATAGAAGTAGATAAAGGTGAAGTCCTTAAGTTACTTATGGCTGGGGTGATATACCCTATCTCTGATAGTACTTGGGTGAATTCTACCCAAGTGGTGCCAAAAAAGAGCAGGGTGATAGTGATATAAAACAAGGATGGGGATTCTGTACCGACTCGTAATAAAAATGGGTGGCGAGTGTGCATTGATTATCTCCTCCTAAATGTGGTAACTCATAAATACCATTTTCCTCTACCCTTCATTGACCAGATGCAAGAGATATTGGTTGGTCGCACTTATTATTGCTTCCTCGAGACTATTAAGGATATTTCCAGATAGCTATCGACCTTAAGGACCAAGACTACCTTCAAATGTTTTTTTGGAACTTTTGCCTATAGGTGCATACCTTTTAGTCTTTGCCCTGGGTACCTTCCAGAGATGTATGGTTAGCATATTCTCAGAATTCATTCAGCGTTTCATCGAAGTTATAATGGATGATTTCACCATCCATGGAGACTCCTTCAATACTTGCCCACATTATCTAGCACTCATGATAGAAAGGTGTATTGATATAAACCTCGTACTAAATTCTGAGAAATGCCACTTTATGGTAGAACAGAGGGTTGTTTTGGGTCATGTAGTGTTGGCTTAAGGTTTATAAGTGGATAAGGCTAAAGTGGACACAATCAAATCCTTAACCTAGCCTACTAGTGTTAGGGATATTAGGTCATTCTTAGAAGAGGCTGGATTCTACCAGCATTACAATAAGGATTTATCTAAGATCTACTCTCCCTTGTGCAAATTGTTGCAAAATGATGCTGAGTTCATCGTTGATGAGGATGGTAGGTAAGTCTTGGACACTTTGAAAGAGATGCTTGCGACCACACCTATCATTCAACCCCCAAATTGGTCCACCCCCTTTGAAATTATATATGATGTGAGTAACTATGCTATAGGGGTGTTATTAGGTCAAAGGGTAGCGAAGGTGCCACATGTCATATACTATGCATCAGTAAATCTATATGATTTTCAGTAACTCTAAATGATGCGCAACGTAATTACTCCACTGCGGAGAAAGAGTTATTGGTCATAGTATTTGCCCTTGATAAATTTAGGACCTATTTTCTAGGGACTAAGGTTATTGTGTATACAGATCATGCGACACTTCGCCACTTGATGACAAAAAAAGAAGCAAAAGCCAGACTTATTAGGTGGATACTTCTTTTGAGTGAGTTTGACCTTGAGGTGAGAGATAAAAAAGGGTAGTTAGAATGTGGTGGCTGACCATTTGAGTTGATTGACACAACCTGAGAGCATAGATCCAACCAAGGAGAAGTATAAGTTGGAACCCATCTGGGAAGAATTTCCCGACAAACAATTGTTCGGGGTAACAACTAGTCCACCTTGGTATACTCATATAGTGAACTATCTAGCCACGTGAGAGTTCCCTCCTTCTTATGATCAGGAAAGAAGGGATAGACTAGAGAATAAGGCAAAATAATATTTTTGGAATGATCCTTACTTATGGAAGTGTTGTGTCGATCAAAAGGTAAGGAGGTGCATTCCCAAAAATGAAGTAGAATCCATCCCTAAGGTTTGCCTTTGTTGTGATAGTGGTGGGCACTTCGGGTATAAAAAATCCATTAAGAAAGTAGTGGAGTGTGATCTTTATTAGCCCTACATGTGGATACATACTTTCGATAGTGGTGGGCACTTCAGGTATAAAAGAGCCATCAAGAAATTAGTGGAGTGCGAGCTTTATTAGCCCTACATATGGATACATACTCGAAAGTTTGTCTGATCATGTAAGCGTTGCTAATAGTTCATCTCAGCTTCATCGCTTTCCGGATAAATTGTGGTTGAGTTCGGCTGGTCCGTATATGGTGACCAAGGTATACACCCAACGTGCAATAGAGGTGAAATATGAGAAGGGTGGAATCAATTGGCTAGTTAATGGTAAAAGGGTGAAACTCTAATTTGAGTGGGTAAGTTTGGGATTAGTCGAGGAGGGAGGAGGGTTTAGGGTTTAGGGAGGAGGGATGATCCAATCCATGTATGGAAATTTAAGTTAAATAAGTCATGAGGATGACAATAAAGAAACAGTGATTTAATTTTGCATTAGCAAGTTATAAATTTTGTTTTTGTGGTTTTGGAAAGGGTTTGAATACTGGTTGTATTTTAGGGAATTTTAGTCCTCAACATTTTTGTTTTGTATAGTATTATGCTTGGTTTTCGTGTTTTTGGATGCACAAATTTTATGACAAAAATTGAAGGAACAAGTATTTGGGACGGGTCGTGCCAACCCTCGTGCTGCAAGCCAACATGAGGCATCAAATAGCATGAGTTGTGCCAATGAATGAAGCCAGGCGTGGCGGATGGTATTGAAGACTTTTTGTTGTTCCTAAATTTTTTTTACCTAGGTCACATGCATTAGGGGACAATGCATGAACTAAACGTGGGGGAGGGGTTGGAACACCTTCATATGGGTGACATATTCTCTGCTTATCTACTTACCTGTTTATGTTTGTTTTATTTTGGATGATGACTATTTTCCCCCGTTTCTTTTCTCTCATTTAGTTTTGAAAACTTTTAGTGTTTTGGTTTGTTTTTGGAAACTTTATTTTATAGGTATGAGGGCTCCTTTTGTAGTTTGTTTGGGATGGTGGAACACTGTTGTGGTGTTATTTTGTTTTTTATTATCTTCCTTGTAGTATGAAGCCCACCTTTGAGGCATTTTGTGCTACACATAAAAAATTGAAAAAAGAAAAAATACCTGGCTTAGTAAAAAACCCGAAAGCCCAACTTCGACAACAATGGGAAAGGCCCGGATAGGTTGGAAAACCTATGCAAAAATTAGAGGGCATGGTGTTCAAATTGTGATAAGTGAGGAAACATTTGTGGGATGCTAGGATGTAAACCCGAAATGGCTCCTAGGCAAAATGAGAGAAATTGAAAAATCCTATAGTTCTCTTTGATTGTCTTTTGGAAATCATTTTGTAATAGTAACTTAGCTTCACACTCATCTTTGTGAACTTCACCTTTTTGTTAGTATGATTGGTTGGATAGGTTATCTTAGTTTCTCTGGGGAGTGAAAGTTGTGAGATTCTTACATCTTTTGAGGGAACTAGGGCAGTCTAGGAATAAATGTTGAATGTCTTAGGGAACTCTTTGCATGATATTTTACGCTTAGATATATGCTCGTTCTTGTTTACTCAGGGATGAGTTAAGGTTTAATTTTGGGAGAATAGATCTGCACCAAGAAGCATGTGTTAACAAACGCGTTTAGCACACTTAAAAACAGTTTAGATAAGTTTTGTTGGTTTCCTTGCTTAATTCCCTTGCTTTGTAGATTTATTTAGACCTAATGGATGCTATGTCCTTATGAGCATCTAGATCCTATTTTTTGAGCATCATTGTAGATCACTCATAAGCATTTTGGAGTAGAAAGCCATTAAAAATAATGGTAGTAGATGTTTGAAGTCCATTCGCAAGGATGGCAGTAGACCGAAGGCCACATGCTTAATCATGGTAGTATATGGAAATGCTCCAGGGAGAAATGAGTTAAAGCCCGGACAAAGTTGAATACTAGCACGGCCGTGTTCTATTGCACGGCCTATACCAGCCACACAGGTGGTGCGCCTAAGTAAGGGAATGGGCCAAAAAGAATTGCATGGCCCGTGCCTTCATGTTGATTCATGCGGCTAAGTATGACCTTTGGCTATGTCCTTTTGCACGACCCGTGCACCTTCAAGATAAGAAAACCAAATACTAGCTTGCGTCTCGCGATGTTTTACACTGCTGCACCATCAGTAGAAGGATATGCTCAGCTCCAATAACGTACCTCAGAGATCCGCGCCGGTCGGGCTTCAAAAGATCAAAATACACTCCCGGCCAGTGGCCGCAATGATGTGTATGGTCGTGCCACTCAGAAGACCGAGGGATCACTTCAAGTCGGCAGCCCCTGCACCGTTGCACAGGTTGTGCCACATGGGTCGTGTACTATTGCATGACCCATGCCTCCGTTCCAGCTAATTTTTATCTTTGTTTTTGGGCCTCTTTAAGGTCCATTTCCTACCTACTATATAAAGAAGCATATGTCTACTGGGGTTTAAGTTTTGGGCATTAGTTGCAACTCCATTTTCCTAGTTTTCTAATAGTAGGTAGAGAGAGAAAGGGAATAAGCCTTCTCTCTAGTTTTAATATTCTTAGTTTTGCCCTAGGGCATTGAATCCAATGGTAAAATTGGGTTCACTACTTAGGGAGTAGTTTATTTTCTTGGGGATCTAATTTGTATTCATGACTTCGCAGAAATTTTGTAAGAATTAAAATTATCCAATCTTATATGTGTATGTATATTATGTTTGACTTATTCTTTACATTCTTGAAATGATGCATTTTATTTTAACTCTTTGATACACCATTGTAGCATGTATTTTGAATCGCGCTAGTCTTGTTGCCCTTGAGAGTATCCGGTTAGGATATGGTGGATCGCGAGTTCCGACTATGTAAGTGTAGGTACATATGTCATGAGCACCAAATCCACACAAGCGTCTGTCTAATTTTGACTGGGTCAAGAACCCTTATAGATTAGCATAACGGTTTGTAGCAACTAGGGTTGTAGTTTGGCGGCCATTGTCATTTCAAACCTAGAGTCATTATAAGATGCCTATTCCTTTGCCTCTATAGGCCTAAGGAGAAGCATTCATAGTGGGGGTCGGGGATGTAATTATTTTTGGGGAAAGATGAGCGCAGATTGGTTGGACCACATGGTGCAGCTGCACTAACTATTTCCAACACGTAATTGGAGTGAGTTTAATTGTGAGTCTTGCGTATTTAACTTTTGAATCCTGGCATCTCTGTAGACGACCCCAGACTTTCCACTAACTACACTTTGGTAGTTTGAAGTGAGTACGGGAGCAACATATAAATTTCTATCTTTGGTCTCCAAGCACTCCGCATGTTAATGAATTTCCCGTGGATTTATTAGTTACTCGCGAAGTGCGGACCGGACCCCAATTTTCACTATCTACTTAATTGTATTTTCAAATCATTTAGGGATATAAATTGTAAATTTGAGAGGTACGGAGATGACCTCCCAAATTTTGGCGTCACTTCCAGAGAAGAGGCGTATATTTTTAAGTGTTTGGGCATATTTGTGTGGATATATTATAATTTTATTTTTATTTTTAGAAGAATTTTGGTTAGTTTCGAGACATTTATTTTTGAGTTTTTGGTGTATGGTTAATATGTGATCCTCATCACAAGATCCCCTACATTATGACCCCGAGTTAGACTTCCACTTAAAAAGGGCTAGAAGGCTTTCTTTAGAGAGTATGAATAACACCCCTTATAGTGACCATTTTGAGGAACTTTATACTTTAATGTCAAGATGAGAATCCTGAAGGAGAGCCTCATCACCCTCACCTTTATAGAGGAAATATTCCTTTGAGACAAGTGACGTTGAGGTAAACTATGACTCCCAACCTTCATAAAAAATTGATGCGCATCACTTATCCGGCTATTGGGCATAACGGTTATTTTCAGCTTAAATCCGGATTGATACAATCTTTAACTTTATTTCTTGGTAGGCAAGGGGAGGACCACATCAAGCATTTCTCCCACTTCATATGGTTTGTAGTGGTATAATTCCCGAGGGAGTAGATGAGGAGCTTTACAAGTTGAAGGCCTTCACATTCTCTATGAGAGATGCCACTAGGATTGGCTTCATTATCTTAGTCCTGAGAGTATAAACTCATGAATTTAGTTGAAGAGGAAGTTTCTTAACAAGTACTTCCCAGCCTCCAAGTCCGCCACCTTGAAGAACAAAATTAGCAACATCCTCCAATGGCATGAAAAGTCATTTTATGACTATTGGGAGAGGTTCAAGAAGCTTCTGTCTAGTTTCCCGTGCCATGGCTACTCGGAAGCAGACTTGGTGTATTACGTCTACAATAGTCTTCTTGACGAGGAACAAAGGCTATTAAGGGGAGCTTGTGATGTTTCCATTGGAAACAAGTGTTTGGGAGAGGCTATGGAGCTATATGAAGAGTTGGACGAGGATTCAAGGACTTTTAGTTTGAGATCCAACCCAAGAAGGAAAATCCGAACAACACCAATACTAGCCCCAAAAATGGAAAGCTCAAGGACCAAGTCTCAACACTCACTTCTATGGTGAAGGCCTTGAAGAAAAAAATTCATAAATGCACCGCACAAAAAGTCTAGTGAGATTTGTTCATTACCGCACCCTACAGATGTGTGTCGTAGCTTGCAAGAAAATTATATAGCGGAGGTGAATGCCATGGGTATTCAAAGAGGCAAAGGATACCAAGGGTATTAAAGGAATCAAGGTTACCAAGGCAGTCAAGGCTATCAAAACCGGCCTTATTATACGGGTAATCGTGATCACCTGAATCTCCTGTATGGAATTGCTTGCTGAGGGAAAACTGCACAACAATACCACTCATAAACAACAAGAATACCGACCTCCGCAACATCAATTCCAAAGACTCCAAGACAACCCTATGATCAAGGTGAGATTTTGGGCTTGTTAAAAGATGAAGTGATTCAATCCTTATGGAGGTTGAGCTTATGTGTGGAGAAAACCGAGAAGTTCCAAGAAAAGGCCGAATTGAGCATCAAGAATTTGGAAACTCAAGTGAGTTAAATGGGATACATCTTGAAACGAAGGGAATTTAGGGATTCGGGAAAGCTTCCTTCTTAACCGGAACTTAACCCTTAACAAAAAATGCGAGTGCCATCTCCTTGAGAAGTGGTAAAGAGGTGAGAAACCCCAAGGCAAAGTTTTTGTTGAGCGGGAGATTAATAAAATGGAAGTTCTTGAGAAAGAGGCCGAGTAGTTGGCCAAGGAGAAGGTGAGATAGGAGAAGAAAATTGAGGAGGAGAATAGAGTACTGAGATCGGGATCAAACCCCAAAACATCATCCCCTCCTCACAAGAAAGATAAAGTGTTGGAGATCCCCTCCTATGTGACGGAACCACCCTTTCCAAAGACCTTGAAAGATAGGAGGAGGAAGGATAAAAATAAGACATCTATGAAGTCTTTCGTAGATTCGAGGAAAATATTCCACTCTAAAATACTATACATCAAATTCTTAGGTATGCTAAATTTCTTAAGGAATTGCGTACCGTCAATAGGGAAAAAATGAAGACTAAGCATGAGAGTGGAAAGAGTGAGCATGTCTCCGCCGTGTTAAATCATGAATTTCCTCCTAAATGTGATGATCCAGGAATGTTTACAATCCCTTGTGTGACAGGAGGAAAACTTGTTGAAGAGGCCATGCTATATTTAGGAGCTTCAATTATTTTGATCCCAGATTCTTTATATGAGAGTCTAAATCTAGGCACTTTGCACAAAATCGAGGTTGTTATCCAACTAAACGATCACTCTAGCACATAGCCGAAAGGTATTGTGAAAGTCATGTTGGTGAAAGTGGACTCCTTGACTTCCCCGCCAATTTTTACGTTCTTGATATTGAAAGTGATGCTCATGCTACACTTATTTTACTAGTTAGGCCATTTTTAAATAGTTAGATGAAAATAATCAATGTGCATAATGGAACACTAAATATGGAGTTTAATGGGCAGAAAGTATAATTTAATTATATTGATCATCCCAGTAGATACCATTATTTCCATGCCATTTATGTTGTTAATGATATAAAGCAAGATGTGTTTGAGTAAAATGGCAGTAGTTCCTCGACAATTACCCTAGATGATGATTTGCATGATGATTCTATTACATATGTTTTTAGTACTAACTTTAAGGAAAGCAACCATGATGAAGAATCTCTTGGGAAAGAAACATCCAACACTCTTAGTGTGTCCGCAAGAAAGTCAAAAAAGTGGTTTTCCCTTCTTCTCATGTGAAGACTTCGATGATAAAATGCAAACCACCAGCGAAGGTGCTTAAATGTTCACCTCTTGGACAAGGAGAGAAACCCTTGATTACTCATTCAATCCAAATCACCATGGAACAAAGAGGAGAGTTATTGGGCATGTTGATTAAGCATGAAGAAGCTCTAGGTTATGTGCACTGAGGTGTGTTGGGGAATGATGTAGATCCCCAGAATTTTGTCCTGGATGTAGGAAAACAGATCGACTCCTCAATTCATTTTTTTAATGAGAGTAATAAAGGGAGTAAGTCATGCCGACGATGTTAAATAAAATTGGTTTTGATAACCTGGATAGTCATTCGAGACTTTCCATTGTTGTTGTTTCAATTTGGTGTTTATCGTTGTTTCACTTTATTTTGTTTTGTTTTTTTCTCATTTGTGTTTTTTCCATGATTTTGTAGAAAAATAATTGGATTGCATTGAATGAGTGGAGGAGTGAAATCCATGAGAAGGATGTAGAAAAGAAGAGCTTGGGAAGTTGAAGAAAATTATTTTAAGCATGGAGGTAACACTCTGTCACGACCCTTGAAGAAATCCTCATGAGTCGCAATAGATAGGGGAAGTTTACAACTTCCAGTAAATATCTATTGACAAGATTTAGAAAAAAATGGGCTCCCAGATGTGTTTCTATCATAACTCGTGAGGATATCCTCACGGATTGCGATGGTACAATAGCGAAATATCAACTTCCAGTAAATCTTCTTTCGCGAGCCGCGAGAATTCCTTGCGGGTCATGACAAGATTCATAAGTTTTTGAAAAAATTTCAACTCCAAGTACCTATCTGTCGCGAGTTGTGACAGTTTGTAGATTTTTTCCTTCCTAGGTACTTGCTATAGCGAGTCACGAGGCCTTCCTCGCGGGTTGCGATGACGGTATAACTTTAAATAAAAAGGCGAGCTGAGCCCAGATTCTTCTTAAACTCCTCTCTCTCTGTCGCTCTTCCTCCCAACCACCACACATCCACATCTCCTCCACCAATCCGGACAAAATTAACCACATTCACAATCGGAAATCCGTCGACCTCACTTCCTCCATCATCTCCACACCATAAACAACGTCCCAAACATCCTTTAATCCGAAATTCGAAAACCCCTAGAATTTGGGGATTTTTTTAAAACTCATTGTTTGCGGATTAGGATTATGTGGTCTTGTTCAATTCACTCTCATATACACTTAATTGGTACAATTCTCAATTCTGTACCCTTGAATTGTCATTTTTTGTGTAGTTTGTGAATTTGTGATATTTTTAAGTTTTGAGTTGAATGTTTGTGATGATTTTGTGAAGTTAGTTGAGATTGTGGATATTTATAGATATTTGTGTTGTCTTTATTAGTAATGCTTATGTTACCTTGGTTTTGGCCAATTACATAATGATTGTTAGAATGGTACTCGCATATTCGTCGCTACATGTTGGATATTTTCAAGCGATAATTTCATAGTGGTAATTGTATGATGGGAATTGTGGTGTTCATTGAAAATACTAGGGTTTCTAGAAAATTTTGATGCTAAGCCTAGTATTATGAATTCATGTTTACAAGTGAGTTTTGACATATGTTCCTGAAATGTTAGTTCTTGATACCAAATGGCACCCAAGAGACAATGAGTCTAGAGAGGGGCGAGTTCTTTGGCGGCACCTCCACCCCTCCTCCAGTTCCAGAACTGAGGTCGGACAAGTACATGGGGCTGAACCGAATCACCGGTGAGTATGCTGACCGATAGGATTTCTTGGCCAAACCTTCCAGGAAGATTCATAAGATTAAGGTTTTACTGAAAGGGGCTTTCGAAGCCCTAGGGTTGCTGTAACCGGTAAGTTACCCCCTTGCCAATAGAGGTCTCGGGTGATTTATTAGTAGGACCACACCCATTTACCAGAGGTACACCCTCGAGTTCCTTGCGACGGTGAAGATTTATACCACGAGAAAAGATTATTGAGGGAGGGAGTAGCCTTGTGAGAAGTACATCCCCTCCCACTTGAATGGTCTGTCGTATGAGATGAAATTCTCTCATATTGAGGCAGCTTTCAGTTGGGACACCGAGCACATCCGGGAACACTTTGATCTGGAGATCCCTCTCTCACTGACAATAATGATACAGTCTTCTGCCACACAAACACCAGGATGGTCAGAGATGTCTGGGACAATAATAATTTGATCATTCATCTAGCTCTCTGGTTTGTGCATCATTTCCTAGTGGGCACCTTATTCTGTCACGCTGAACCGACTCATGTACAAAATAATGATGCCAGGTATCTGTAGTACTTCACTGGTGAGAGCCAAGGATAGGGAATCTGGGTTGATTTCTTGATGGTCAAGGTTATCCCTGAGTCGAAGAAGGTTTGAGGAAGCGATATATCTATAGAGGTCACGATTACACTTCTAGCGCAGCAATTACAGATCACCACGCCACCAGGACTTCTGTGTATGGGAAGGGATACCTCATACCCTTATCACCCTGAAGAGGATGCAGGATTACAATTTGATAGAGCCTACCACTGTGCAAGGATTCTACCACTGGTTGTATGGAAAGAACATGGTCTGATTCATGAGACTCCCTGGCCCCAATGGACAAAGATGGAGTTGGACATACCCGTGACTGACTTAGCCACTGAGCCCGACATATCATATCAAGCTGCATTTGAGAGGGAGCTATGCGAAATGCCCCCCGTAACAATCCTGAGCGAGAAGTGTGCTCTCTCATTCATCCAACCTGTCGCATCATCTCCCTCTCCACAGCAGGATGAGCTTATGCATATCGAGTTTCCTCCACCCCTCCGGACTTCTATAGTCTCTTGCTACACACAGTCGATCCTAGCTTTAGCAGGTAGGCCGATCACAATCTTATTGTCTCTCAGATCTTGATATACATGGATGAGAAGATCTATAATCTCTCTGCCCAGGTCTACCACTACCAGACGCAAATGGGTGGCATTACAGTCCTGGAGCCCGAGCCGGAGACCCATCAGGAGAGGCGTATAAGAAATGAGGAGTGGATTGCACAGTATCAACATCGCTACCTCGGTGACGGCGGTTCTTCATCCCACTCTTGATTATGAGTCATTCTACTTCCCCATTTGGTTTTTAGTTCTTGATTCCTTTTTATGTTTACATTGAGGGAAATGTAATGTTTTAAGTGTGGGAAGGTGTTAAATGACGTACATGCATGTAATCTTGGATGCTTTTGCTACTTTGATTGAAAAACATGAGAAAAATGGAAAAAATTGAAAATTGAAAAAAAAAATTGAAATGAAAAAATGAAAAAATAAAAATCAATCCCGCTGAGTTGAAAACCCGAGCGGCCAAAAATTGATAGGCCGAAAACCCAAAAGGGCAGCCTAGGTAAACATGAGAGGCTAAATGTGGGTGAGATGTGAGCCAAAAGAAATATGATGTGTTGTTAGGATGAAAACCTGAAGAGATTCATACGTAAAATTAAGAAAAAGAGAATAGAAAAGGAAAATTTTCTATGAATCTACTCATTTGCCGATGTTCAAATGTGGGGAGGTTTGATGTGTTCTTGTTACGTAGTGATTTTAGTATATTTTATACTCACTTTTATATACTTTTGTGCTCTAGATCTTGTGATTTTCCTTGAAATTCTCCTAGGAGGGTTAAGAGTGACTTTTGTGCTCTTATTACTTTTCTAGGGAATTTGGTGTGATGAGAAATTTTTTGAAGATTCGAAGAGTGGAAGATCATCTTTTGGGGTTTGAAGAGTTGAAGTATTAAAGACAAGAGAAGTGAAGACTTGAAGATTTAAGACTTAGACAAGAAAAATAACAATTTGAAGATGCAACATTTGTAAATGTCGCGAGTTGCGAGACATCCCTCACGGGTCGTGATAGCCTGCTGCAAGTTACTTATTTTATGATTTTTCTCGTACTATTAATACCAACTTCAATTATCACATTTCCCATCTTCTTCCCGACTTTCCCTCTTTCAAAACCCTAGTTTTCACTTGTTTTTCATCAATTTTCACTTTCGATAATGTTTAGTTTGATTTTAATTATTAGTATGAACTCTAGTAGCTAAGTTATCACCTGGGAACAATTGATTGAAGCTTTCAAGCCCATGTAGTAAGGAACTCCATTCACTCATTTATGAACATTGATTACGCATTTATTGTGATATTAATGATGTTGTTTGCTTCATTTATGTGATGGGTTGTTTGAAAATATGAAGTGTTTGTATGATTACATGCTAGATGTTAAAAATGTGAACAATTTCTTCTTGTTCTTGCCATGGAATCCAAGAACATGAAATTACAACTCCTTTTTGTGTAGATGATGTTAATATGGCTAGATGAATATGGTAACTTGGTTTGTTATCATGTTTATCATAAGGTA
This sequence comes from Rubia tinctorum, assembly GCA_032355605.1. NCBI lineage: Eukaryota > Viridiplantae > Streptophyta > Magnoliopsida > Gentianales > Rubiaceae > Rubia > Rubia tinctorum. Next base: position 14,495 of record JAULKM010035589.1, read on the forward strand.
GAACTAAAATGTATAATCTTGAATGTCGATCTTTATAGGTTAAACCTAATGAGTGCTTTGTTGCTTGATTAGTATAATTATCTTCATATGCTATTTATCTTAATTTTTCTTCATAACTTAGAAAAACAAAACCTAAACCCACATTTTTAATTGCTGATATATATATATATATATATGTATATTTATATGTGTGTGTATGCTCTTATCCACCCTTATATGCATGAACTCTTAGGAAAATCCCTCTTTTTCGTGGGCGACCCTGATTTTCCACTATCTAATTAATTTTATTTAGGAAGCATATAGGGCTATAAATTCTATATTTGAGAGGTGTGGCGATGACCTCCCATGTATTTTGAATCCATGTGCTTTGTTAGATTAGATTAGTTTTATGACTTTGGAATATTTGTAAGCATGTATGGACTTTAGAAGTGTGATCCTTTTAAATTCATTGCTATTTTCATTGCTATAAATATTGCGCTTAATTTGTGGTTTAACTTCTTGTCACCGTCTATGTATTGAATGCGATTACGATGTACACCGAGTTAAATTCTGGCATGATTTAGAACTAGAATTTGAATTTAGCTTCGGAGTGTGGATTATCCAACTTGCTTGTAGCCACCAGAGCACTGGGGGTACCAAGAACCTTGTGAGATACCGAGGTGGTGATATGGTGATAAATCTGACAGGATTATTCGTGCTCGCTATTTAGGAGCATCCTATAACTCCTAGGGTTAGTTTGGATCATTTGAACTAGGGTGATTGCCATTAGTTCTCTAAATAGGTGTATCATGATTAATATCAGAGAGCAAATTCTTAGTTTGTAGCAACTAAGCGTTAGGTCCCAGTAGCTATAGACCGTAAAGTTATCACAAGGTACTGATGTCTTCTTCTTGTTGAAGTGTAGGATGGGGATTCAAGGTGGATGTCCCCGATGATCCGTGCTACTTCCATGTCTAACAATTGCGACCTACGCAAGGTATTATTCCTTTAAGTGGGGGCCTGTTAGCCACGGTAGTGAGGGTTAGAGGTGGTTAGTATGTAGCACACCTCTAACTATATGTGGAGTAGGTGAGATGTTCAGGAGAGGGCAGAACCAACGTGTGACAGACCAAGGGGGCTCCTGGGGAATTAATATCTCCACATCGTGTGATATACCACTAAATAGTTTATAGATCTGTAAAGTGAATAGAAGTCTAGAATCAAATCGTTTAGGTAAATTCTGTGATACAAATACCCCCATGTCTAGTCATAATAATCTTAATCTCATTGTAGTTTTATGCTCATAGTCGTAGTTAATCTCAACACAAAACCCCCCTTCTGTTATGCTACTCCTGACACACACTTGGTAACACCCTGAGGGTGAACCGTGTGATACTTACTTATAAAGCCCAATTTCTTTGTGGACGACAGCTAGACTGACCACTAGCTACATTATAGTACTTAGGAATGAGGACAAGAGAAACAAAGAAACCTTTATCTTGGACAGTGGCCTTTGCGGGTTTCTAACGGTCCTTTCAGCAACTCTTAAGAACCTATATTCAAAATATAGTTCCATACTTACTATGGCGTTCGACCTTCTTCCCTTGGGACATCCTCGAGGGACTTTCTACAAGTGTTCAGAGGGATAAAACTCAACATGCCAATTCTGAGGCCAATCATCACCTAGAAGAATTTTCCATGTAACAGTGGCGCTATTTGTGGGAATTTTTTTTTCTTTCTAGCTTTTGTTGGTCCTTGGGAAAGGTTGTAGATCACCCCAGAAACCATTGACTACTCAGCAAACACACAAATAATACTCTGGAATAAGTCAAAAGCTGACAACCAAGGAACATGCAAAATAGAGATAGGGAAAACTGCGATAACTAGATCAAGTAACAGATCCACTTTAATAGGCAAGAGAAGATTTTAATGATGGCGCAGCTTCAGGTCTACTAGTTTCTCAAAACGATCAAACAATGAAAACACAGAACAATTTCACCAGGAAAAAGGAAGGAACCTGCATACCAAGCTATGGATAAGAAAAATGGTCAGAACCCAAGAAGGAACTACCACCTAACCAAAGGACATACAACAACTAACCTACTAAATATGGCTGATAAACAACGACGTAACGCAATAAGCCAAATAATCAGAACAACCACGCAACCATATTCGTGTACCACACACGGGGATTAAGGATTGTCACACCCCATTAAGAATTCAATACACAAAACAAGTTCCCTTAAAGAAGACCCCTATTACGACGCAACAGTACATCTGCAAGTTTGTAAAGGCAAACCGAGAGTAAAAGAAGTGCAGTTGCAAGAAGGTAGAGGAGTTAGCACCTCAAGCTAAGGATGCTACAACAAAAGCACACTCAAACACAACTCAACCAGGAAAATTAACTGTAGAGGTACGCTTCCACATGATAACCAATCTCACATCCGTATAGACTGAAACATAATTTAAAGAATTATGGTACACCAACCCCTACATTAGAACATGTAATCATAAGTCTCGCTTAGACACATAATTACGCACACAAAACAAAAAAAAATTAAAGAAGGGATATCCGGTAAAGTTATGCCCATATCAACCATAAAAAGCTACGTGTGATCCACGATACTAACAATGCAATGCTTGTAAGCGACACCAAAAAAGAAAAATGCAACACACTATAGAAGTCCGGCTGCCAGATCAGCAAAATATCTTTTAAAAATCTTCAAACACATACAAAAAATTAAGGATTACAACAATAATTTCATTAGTAAAAATAAATACAAACCATCCCTTATGGAAAAATAAAAAATGAAAAAACCTATTACGTTAAAAACTACTTAAGTCTCTATTTGTATACACTACAACAAAAATGATCTTTACACACATTAATAATTGTTAGAATAATATATTTATATCAACATTTGAGCTATCACAACATTGATTTTAAATATGGTTAGGGGAGGTGTTAGGATAGGTGTAAAGTGTATTTATAGATAATTATTCATTATCATTAAAATAATTGATTATAATGTCCAAATATGCATTCATTACCCACAAATAGATGTGTATCAATATATAGTAAACCCATACGTGAATCTGTACGTACATATGGTAACGGGATTATGGTTGATGTCATGGTTTGAAATAATAAACGATAATAATAGCAAGAGTCAATCAAATAGAAGTTTTTTTTAATATTCTAAGTCGTACATGCCCACAAAATATAGCTTTAATAAACCTCTTAGAACACTTAATACCATTCATTCTATAGTTTATTGGTACATTTAATTGCATAGGTTGTAAGTATATATTTGGACATTCAGTTATATGTTTATAGAATTTTTTAAAAAGAACTTGATAATGTGTTTAACATAATTAGGTACACACGGTTAGATTATATAATTTTAAAATATTTTTTAAAACATTTTAAAGTGGGGGCACTTCACAAGTAGAGGTGGAGTACGAGACTAGTCTATTTGCTCTACTTCACTAGGTACTAGCAAGAAACCTCCAGGGTTGCTCCCGGGAGAAAGCTCTGATTCTTAAGTTAGTATTTTAGGAATTCATATGTTTGCTTGAGTCCAGATTCTTAATTCTTTTTTCCTTTTATAGACCTCATAATCGTGTTATTGTGGCATGCGCTATTTGCTCATTCCTTGCTAGATTGTGATCTAAATGGGACACGTTCTAAGGGTGTCGGTTTTGTACATGTTGAGCGAGGTGATTTTCTATGAGCTAGGATGTTAGGATCTCTTTGTTGATCGAAGAGACCATAGCCCAAACGAACTATGACTTCCAGGGTATGACATATACCATAACCCCCCTAGCCGCTAAGTTCCGTGGGAGTGTAGTGTTTGTGTATTTTATTCAAAGTGACCTCATCGTGTGCTCGTTTTGAGAAAGAATATCAAATCTCATCACGAATCATTATGAGGCTTTGTAGTTGAAGTAAAATATTTGTGGGGATATGTTATTCCGTAATTTAAATAAATTTATGTACCCATTGGTAAGTAATTATTACCTATTTTCAATTGAAATACATAACATATATGTGTTAAAAAGGTTACCTTTTTGAGGGAAGAATTCTGATGCGTAGATTATAAAAAGTGAATGTTGTTATTTGGTGGGGCGTACTCAAAGTTATTTTACTTTCGCAGGAGTCATTGAGCAGGTTCGTCCTAGACCTCTTGATTCGAAGGTTTTACCCTTTGTCATTTTCCATAATTCCAAAATGGTAATTGTGCGGCCGAAGTTATCTTCTTCCGTGACCCGATATGCTCTAAGTAGAACTAGGGTAGTGCGTGATAATGATGCCATCTTTAGTTAAAAGCGTGTAGCAGTGGATAAGGTTAGAGGGAATGTGGAGGCAAATGACAGTGTTATGAATGGAGAATCTATATCAGAGTTGATGAAATATCACCCTTCTTTGAACATGTTTTGTGAATAGGGTACCTGCTTCGAGGGAAAGGGCTTAGGATCTTCCCTTTAGGTTTAAAGTGTTTACAATTACCATTTTTTGTTGCTTATTCATAAATTTGTTAGGCCTTTTCTAAGTAAATATGATGTAGTCCACGCTCAACTTCATCCAAGATGTTTAGCACTATTGACAGGTTACATAAAGGTGTGTAAGACTGCTAACAAGGATTTGAATATTGAGGATTTTTTTCTTCAGTTTTATGAGTTTCAAAATGCTGGTTCTAAAGACATGTATGCGTTTTATCCACTGATATTTATAGTTCAACTTGTAAGAAATTTTCCTAGTAATTGTTGTCCTTGGAAAGACCTATTTTTATTTATTAAGAAAGTAGAAGGTTTGTCTGTTCTCCCCTGGAACTGTACTGTGTTAATTGAACCCCGGTGTAAGAAAGTATGCAGATTGGCTAGGGAGAGTCAGCTTGTTAGGGAAATATCACTACATGTTGTGGAGATAAGTCATCCTCGGGGGAAAAGCTTGTTGTCATTATAATTTCCCCATGATCAATGATTTTAGTAAGTGTATCTTTTATTGATTTTATATGTGTTATGTAGGGATGAATTTGTCCATGGTTTGTATTCAGATGCTTACGGATAAGAAAGAGAAGAATGAGGGGGAAAGATATGAAGATTGTAGCAGAGTTTTATCCTCGTAAAGGGGAATACTGCTGTGATGGGCTCTGGTGATACTACTTCTGTCTTTGTTCACCTTTAAGGAGTCAAGAGATTGGTCAGTCTACTATCATGGTATGAGAGGCATTCCAACTAGGTTGGCATAGGCCTAATTTTAGTTGTTCGGTGTATTAGTTTTCTTGTGCCTAAATGTTATTATGGTTGGTTTAATATTGTAGTTGAGAGAAATGGTGAAGGATTTGGATTAGCGGTGACCCAGATGCAAGAGTAAATGAAGCAAGCTAAGGAGAAGTGGGAGGTGCTGGAAAATGACTTAGAAAAGATGAAAAAGGTGAACATGGTTCTAGTTGGGAAACTGTAAGAGCTGCAAAATGGGGGTCCTGCTGATATTCGGTATCTCGAGTGCTATTAAAAATATTGTTAAAGTCACAAGGTTTCTAAAAATTCTTTTTGATTGTGCATTCTAAGATTGCATAGATAGTGTCACTAGTGAAAACCAGGCCTATTAACGGTGGTTCCATCAGACCAGAGAAGTCACTTTTGTCGTGCCTTTGATCCTCTACGTTAATAAAAATTATCAAAGGTAATTATTTACCACCTTTGATCCTTTTCTGGAACTGCCTTTGATTGGTTCCGAGCTCATAAAATGTACTCTGATAGTTGCAGTGTAGGTGACTTTCTGAGTGTAGAACTGATTATCCGATCGTCGTATAAAGTTAACGGTTCCAATTTAGAAACTGATTTTTGAGTTGCGAGTGTTGAACTGTTAGTTAAACGGCAGAAAGAGAATAGTTGTTTTGAGCTCAGAACTGTGTCGGGCTGTAGAATGTGTTCCTACACCAGATATTAATTATGGATATGCACGGGAATATTTATGCAGGAAATATAGTTTCAGGGGATACGATTCCTAGTCCAGAATAGTGTCTGAACTGTATGTTCCAATAGAGGAACATTGACTCTGGACTGTGAAAAAAATTGGAATATCGGATATAGTTCCTCATTCGGAACTCTATTAAGTTATTATGGTAAAACATTTTAATTAACTATAAACCAGCTTTTCGAAAGCCTCGTAAAACAGATCCAGATTGTACAAAATACAAGGGAAGATGACACTAATTATCTAAAATATATAGCCTATGCTAACAAAGAAACAATCTATAGATTTGAGTATAAGTCATTAGAAATTCAATTCCGCAAAAAAATGTAATCAAATACTAGTCTCTCATAATATATACCACATTTGGATTCCCAATTGAAGATCAACGGGAGTGCACATGATACCTAGCCAAGCACTTTGTTGCACTGTTGATATATTCTTTTCTCTTAGGCTTTTCAACCCTTAGAAAAATCTATGAAACAACCAATGTAAGAAAAGAAGAATTTGTCCGACGAGTTTCGTTGTTTAAATATAATATCTAAGATATCCTCTGAACACTTTGGTACTCACCTCTTAGATTTCTAGGATATCCTCACGAACATGTACAATACAATCCATTGCCTATGACATTATGTAATAGCCACATTCCCTTGTATTTGCTTGTTTCTTGTAATAATAAGAAGAATTAAAATTAATATCATCTAATGAACACATCGGTATTGAAGAGCATACAGTAAACGCGATTGTTGTAGGGACATGAAACATTAATCTACCATGGTCTCTATAACATTATAGTAACATATTAAAAAAATGTAATAAATGATTAATTTGGATTAAATGACATGTGTTTTTAACCGTCACCTTTCAATATATGTACAATGACAAATAAAAAAATCATTATAATGCTTACATTATTTCCCTCACTATCCAAGTTTCTTGTCTTTTGAATTTTCCCACTATTTGACACCTTTTCCTCAATGTCTTCCATCGCTTATTGTATCGGAATGTCCTTCGATTGTACCCATTTTTTCTTCCAGTTCCTTTTTTTTGGAATGAATGAGATCAAAGTCGAACAATCAATACATTCCACTTGCAAATTACTAGCTCACATACAAGGGTATAACATTTTTAAAATTTTTAAATGAATCACAATATTACACACACATGAACATATCTTCTTGAAGAACATTGAAAACCAAAAATACTATTCATAATCTTATCACCTCTACACAACATCATAAACACATTAATTTTTACCTTTTAACAATAGATGGGTATCATATCTAGAAATTTTGTAGGTAGACTATAGGCTTCACCATGTAAAAAGCCCTTACCAAAATCCAAGCTCTATGGTGTTGATTCTTCAGAAAATATATGTAGTACATGAAGATCTAGGGTTTTTGAAGGTTTTGCAATGGAAGCGATAATTTGAGGAGAGAATTGTGAGGTTTATGTGGGAAAAGGTATGGGAAGTATTTTTGGAGGTTAAAATGAGAGGGAACTCTGGCTGAAAATAAATGGGTATTAAAATAACCCATTCGAAAACCGCCTTTAATGCTCTGATTGTTTCACATACCAAATTATGTTTCAAGTCTAGAACAATGTCAAGGGCCCGGTTCCGAAATAGGAACAACATCTTCTCTTTTTTAATTCAAACAGATTAGGTTCCAAATTTGGAACCTAATTACGGTATATAAAATAGTGGCTGGATTTTCATAAATCGCAAATCCCTGATTAACCCTGTCCAAATCCCTTTCTTCTACGAACTCGCAACCAACTCTTCAACTTCAACACTCCAACGATAAATTGAGTATGGGTCCTAGACAACGTGGTGGAAAATTGGGTGGTGGGTGTGGAAATGCGTCTTCCAGGAGTCATCAACCAACTCAACCAAGCACTGGTGGTGCGTCAGAACAGGAACAGAGGTACGTGTAATTCAATCATAGGAAGTGTAGTAATCCTAAGGTTATTTGTGCTATTGATGTGGTGCCTCTAGGGTTAGGCTATTGATGTGGTGCTATTGATGCTAGATGAACCAATATATTATGATGAAGTCCTACTATTCTACGCTAATTTAGGATAGGGTAATAATTGTAAGGGTGTACTACTGTTTATGGTGTAACTGTACCCATAACACGGTATTAAATTAATGATGCCCTAGATATAGAATATACTAACCTGACTAAAATGAAGCCCGTCGATGTGATCTGTTGAAATATTCAATAAACAGAATTAGCCCGGGGTTTTGCAAGTAACCTCGTTGTGCTCGGTAGCAATGGAAAATAAATATTTCAATAGGTCGGGATCGACACCAGGGTAGGCCGAGAGCTACAATGTGGGAGTGTTGTGTGTGGAGAATAGGATAATAGATGATTGGATTTTTCAGAACGTCCTTTCGTGCAGTGACCACGCGTGCGAGCCTGCAATAGGAAATCCAATGATTTTCTATTACATGATGGACGGTTTCAAGGTCAACCCCGAATATACAATTCTTATGTATATGTTGAAGGCTGTAGCCAGTAAAAACAAGGATTTTTCGTGTAGTGGCTTGATAATGACATTGATTAAGAAGTGAACGGTTTTTCCCTTTGACAAAACCTTGCGCATGGAGTACTAGGCTTGATTTGACAACAAGCACTTGGTTCTGAACGAAAATGGAGTAAACGCCCGATACACATTCCCCGCGTTATCCGTTAGGGTAGCGAAGAAGAATAGGGACGAGGCGATGTTTAGAGCAGCGGGTTCTTCATCTCGTGAGTAGCCAAACCTTGATTCTTTTTCAAGATTGGTTTTTTAAACAATTTTAGCTCGTATTTCATATTTGTTGGTTGTGTTTTTTGGGGAGGCAAGGTTTTTATGAGTGCCGTGAAAAAGTACATTTCATGCCTGCGCAGTGAAGTTGGTGCCGCTAATGAAGAGTTAGTTGTGGCTAAAGCTAGGCACAACAAATTCATCGATTCCACCGGACTCAAAATCGTGCTTAGCGATGACGAGGGGATGCCAAACTTTAAATCCATATATTATGATAACGATGAGACCGAGGGTGATAAAGTTGACGACGGGGGTGCTGACCAAGAGAAGACTGATCCCAAGATTGAATAGATATTAGGATGATGGTTAGGATAAGTTGAACTGTTTTTAATTTATGTAATGTTGAAAGATTTAATGAACTTGAGTTTATGATAATTTTGGTACATTTTTTTACGACAAATGACTTGTATATTTGGATATCATGACTTTGATAAAGTTCAATGTTTAATAGATTTTTACATTAAATTGTTATCGATTAAATTATTGTCGTTTGTAGGCATACTTATGTGTGCTAGTTAATGGCTGTTTACTTTCAATTACCATACTTTAAGAAACACTTATGATAGAGGAAATCTGTCTTGTCTTAGGAAAATTGTTCCCAGACCGTGTTCAAATTTGGTAACTTGTTATTCGGGATTACAAGAATTGAGAAAAAATGCATGTGTTACGAGCTCGGAATTACTGTTCCAAACTCTGGTCTTTCTTCTGGACAAATTCTGATCAAAATGACAATAGGCTGTTTTTAAGCTTTTTTATTAACAGGTATCATGAGAGCTCGTAACTGAATGTCGGGTTCACATATTTACACGAAAGTAACAGTTCTGTATCCGGAACAACGCTTCCAAACTCTGAGTTATTTTAAGGAACAAATCTGGCCAATTGTAAGAATGTTTGAGTTTAAGTTGATATTTCTCGAACATATATTAAAATTTCTTAACTTAATCGTGCTATCCATTAAAAGCACAAACGTTAGTGTTATGAGTCTGAAACTCTAGTTCCGAACTCTTTTGATTTTTCTGGACAGAAGCTGATGTAAAATGACTACTTTAATTCCAATCCTAATAAATTCCAATCCTTTGTTCTGGACTCGGAACTCTAAATCAATTTTTTTGATAATGATTGTAAGATTGTTGTTCTGATATTGGAACTATCAATAGGCCCTTTAAAATAAGTAGAAGACGTTGATCCGAGATCGGAAGAAAGTTTCCCATAAACGAACAAAAACCAGATCAAGAATCATTATAACAAACCCTAAATCCATTCTGAGTGTGGAACTTCATCCCTCACCCAAATTAAAACTCCCACACACACGGGAAACACCATGTTATCTTCAAATGCAATCACAACGGTTTAGTGCCATCACACAAAGTCTACGAGAGGAAGCTATCCGAGGAATCCATATACGAAGCGAGGTTTGTTTCTCTCGAAGTACAAACTAGATTCAATACTTTAAGGGATAATGATAATATATTGGATAGCTATATAATATATTTGATTTTGTATAAAAGCTTTAAGTTAGCTGACCCCGTTAGATATTTAGAAGATCAACATTTGCTAAAACTTCTTTGTTTTAATGAACCCGGTTATTTTGATAAGATTTATCAATTCCATGCCAATTTACACGAGGTAGAGGATTCGGGTAGTTATTGGACTAGGGTGACCGGGTTTAATGTGAAGATTAGTCCTTGGATCATAAATGAAAAAATGATTATCCATACAGGAGCCTATATGATGTGTACCCCCAAGTGGTGGATGGGCCTTTAGATGATGTTTATCATAGAGGGGAATGGTCGCTTATCGATGATTACCCTAATATTGGCCCAATTGCATGTAGTGTGAAATACTTTAAGCGCAATCTTCATGACCTAGGAGTAACGGAATCATTTATATCAAGGAACTAAAAATTGACCAATATATAGAGTACGAGATGATAGCTCAATCAATAGTTCCCATTCCCGGTCATATCACATAGCCAAATTACTCAACTCTCATAATGTATTACTATGTGATGGAGGGGGCCAAAGTTAATCCCGACACTGCAATTTTTAAGCACATGATATGTGAAGCCACATAGAAAACAATAATCAAGAATCTATCTTAAAGCAACTTGATTACGTTGATATTGCGAGGTGTGATCGGTTTGGATTTTCATGGTGAGGAAAAGGGGTGTAAATATTGTGACAAGCAGTACTTTGAGAAGAAAAAAGGATACTACACAAGAACAAGTGGTGTCACTAAAATGTTGATGCGGCCGAGCCTCACAAGTGAGTAAGTGTAGAAGAAGGTAAATTTACTTTTTTAACAATAAATCCTCGCTTTTTTACCTATCATATTTTAGTTTTATTGTAGAGGATTTTGGCCAAAATTTATCAAGAGCATGAAGAATTTCCACAAATGGGTATGGGACAAAGTCGGCCAACTGAGGGAGCGCATATTGAAGTTATAAAAGAAGCAACGTTCTTACGAGAGAGCCTTCAAAGATTCCAAGATGCCCCTCTTGAAGTGATGCTCTTCGGTGTGACATGAGTTAGGCTTGTACTGGGGATTATGTGTACTTTTGGATCTCCTAACTAAACTACTTGAATGATTATGACCACTAGTTGGATTAATGAATTCGGATGTTCTTTGGATATTCTATTGCATGCTTGATTATGATGATGGTTTCTTTTGCATATTTTTAGTTACTCACAGTTTAAATAGAAATGTATATTAGCCCAAGAGGTTACGTACCATGTTCTTACATAGTAAGGAAGAAATAAGGGAATCATCAATTGCCTATAAAAGGTGTGCCAAAATAGTTCCGAGCTCGGAACCCTTTCCCATGAAATGGTCAACTTTACAAAACAAGGGAATGAAGCTCACGAATCATGTAATAGGTTTCTTCTTCTTCTTTCTTAACTTTCTCTTCAATTTCCTCCTACTCTTGGTCATCTTACCTTAGGCATCAACCCATACCACCTCATTATGGTCCGACTTTCTGACATGAACACACAAACTCGCCTCACGTTCTTCAAGCATCAAATTGTTGTCATTAGCACAAAAGAAAGCATTTGTCCCGAAATCGATGAAATCCTCACAATTGTTGTAACCCACAAAAGGCTTCTTGCCCAGAACAACAATCTCCCAATTCGGGTCAACCAGGTCCTGGACATAGAAAACCTGATGAGCTTGACCTACCAATATGAAAGGGTCCTCTCTCCAGGAAAAACATCTCCGATCAACCAAAGTGAATCCGAAGTCCTCCGTTCTTTGACCACTGTCAACATCAACCCATTTAAACTTAAAAACGGGTACTCGCATGGTCACATAATAAAGCTCCCATATTTCAACTATGGATTTAAAATCACAAGTGTGGGAATAGGTTGGATTCTTGTTGCCATACCTAACAACATGCAGCTCCTCCAAAATTAGAGAAACTCCAATGTTTTAGGAAACAACTCATTATCCATTGCTTTTATGGCAAACGTAAAACCATTGATGTCATACCCTCTATATGAAAGCACCGTACCAAGAGGTATATGTCCTAGCCACTTAATTGTTTATAAATGTCTACCAGTGGCCACGTGACCACGAAGCCACGACGCAAATGTGCTAGTGTGCTGTTGGAGGACTTTTACCTCATTGAATGAAGGATGAGCCCCGCATATCTGATTCATGTGCACCTTAATATATGGAACAACGTCATCATGGTTCCAAATTAAGCATAAATGAACAACACATAAATCCTCTGCACTAGGGCTGAGCAGCTTGCCCAGTCAAACACCCTGTCCATCCAATCGGCCCTCGGGTCTAGAACTGGGAAGCCCAACTGAATCAACCTCCTGTAGATATTCGGTACAAAGATATACTACCTCCTTTGCCACTTTCCGTTACACTATACTTGCATCTGGCCTATATCTGTTCTTCACAAAATGTTTCAAAATGTTCATGTACCATTCGAATGGATACATCCATCTTAAAAATACGGGACCACATAGGTTCATCTCATATCCCAAATGGATATTAAAATGGACTATAATGTCAAAGAATGATGGCAGAAAGTACTCTCAATACGGCATATAACTTTAACAATCATCGCCTGTAACTTGTCAAGCTTCTCAATGGTAATCCTTTTCGAACAAATGGACTTGAAGAACAAACAAATCTTCGTAATTCACATTCTAACATGGGAAGGAAAAAATGACCTTATCGTAATGGAATTCAATTCCTGCATCAGATTGTGTCAATCATGTGATTTCAGTCCTAACAACTTCAACTCCTTCATCTATACGCATAAACTTAAGTTAAAGGAATCTGCACCGGCCACCTTCAATTTGCTGAGGGTCTCGCAAAAATATTTCTTCCCTGCATTATACATGGAGAAACATGCAGGTGGGAGATAACACTTATAGCATTTTGTAACCGGACCCAGACCCTCTCTGATTCCCATATCGACCATGTCAATTTGAGCCTTCAACCCATATTTAGTTTTCCTAGGGGTATTTAAAAGTGTACCAACCAATGAATCACAATCATTTTTTATGTGAATTACATCAAGAAAATCTCTAACATCCAAATCATTTCAATAAGGGAGTTTGAAAAAATAGAGCATTTCTTCCAACTCCTTCTACTGACGATTTTCGCTTCCCTTGCCAAACTCATTTGACAATTAATTGACCTTGTCAAAAACTTCATCACCCGTTAGTGGTACCGGAGGTGGGCATAACTCGATCTCACCATTGAACCCATTATTTGCATGACGCTAAGGGTGCCTAGTAGGAAGAAACTGTCTGTGGCCCTAGTAAATAGTTGTACATCCGTGTTTCAGTTGGAAAATGAGGTTTCCCTGTCACAAATGGGACATGAGTAGTGTCCCTTCACGGAATATCCAGACAGATTTCCATAAACTGGGAAATCATTTATAGTGCAAAAGAAACAAGGCCTTCAACGTGAAATACTCTTCTGAAAGACCATCGTAAGTTCAAACCTAATCATTGAACAACATCACCAAGTCATCTATAAGGGGAGCAAGATAAAAATCAATATCATTACCAGGTTTCCTGAGACCCGAAATCAACAATGATAACAACACATACTTCCATTTCATTGTCAACCAAGATGGGAGATTGTAAATTACCAACATTACCGACCAAGAACTATGAGCACTGCTCATATTGCCCAATGGATTCATTCCATTGGTTGATAGTCCAAACCTAAATTACAAGGATCTGAAGCAAACTCAGGGTAAATGGCATCAAGATTCATCCACTGCTCACTGACAGACGTATGACTGATAACATCATCCCCAGGGCTAACCCTATCTGCATTCCAGTGCATTAACTTAGCATCATCTTTGCACGCAAACAACTTCTTCAAACGAGGAATAACAGGAAGATACCATAAAAATTTAGTATAGGTCTTCTTCTTGGAGATGTAACCATCTTTTGTACCCACATCAATCTCTTCCCGCTTCAACTTGTATCGAGACTCACCACATATAATGCAAGTTTCTCTATCCGCATCCTCCTCCCCTCTATACAACATACATTTGTTTGGACAAGCATGAATTTTTACCCATTACAATCCCATTGGACAAAGAATCTTTTTTGCGGAGTACGACCTATCTGGGATCAGATTATAATCTAGAAGCAATATCCTTACAATTCAAGTGTCTCACTCATCCCTTTCTCGGTCCACCCGTACCCCCACCTTCAAATTTATTATCCTCAACGTGATGCTCAATACAAAATCTTTGAACCCACCATATATTGCAGTTTTCTCATCATTGATCAACGCTTCTAGGGCCTCCGATTTACCGTGAAATTTTCAAGCTACATCCTCCACCACCTCATCAAATTCATTGTCTACCTCCAAATAAACCCCATAATTAGTTTAACATCATCATTATTAACCGTGTGAACCTCCACATGCCATATCCAATGTGCATAAGTATTTTGAAAACCTCGCATTATAAGATGCTCGTGCAACTTCTTCTTCCCCACATATGCATCATTCTTATAATCCTTGCATGGGAAACATACACGGACCTCGCCTTTCCTCGATGAGTGTTCAAAATCCAATGAAACAAATGATTCTACCATGGGAATATAATCAGGTGAATCCCTACGATCGCCACTGATTAGTTCAATTCTATCCATTATAGGAGCATGCGCACGTGCCTACAATGGAGTATGATTTCAAACGAATATGGCACACAACATGAACCCTAATCCAACCCAATTCCCCTCAAAAAACCAATTCCACACATAAACACTAGTTCAACCAATTTGTAATATAATTGAATGGAATGAA
>JAULKM010035590.1:0-13445 GCA_032355605.1 Rubia tinctorum
TTTTCCTAAAATCAAAACCCCCAACTTGGTTAACACACACGTAGAGTGACATATTGGTGTGCTTTTTAACTACGTTTAACACTCGATAAAACCCCATTTTCCTCGTGGACAACCCTGACTTGCCACTATCTACTTTCTAGTAGTTAGACGCAATTAGGGCCTATAAATACTACCTTTGAGAGGCACAATGATGGCTTCCCAATAGGGTTTTACATACCCATTTTCACGTCATTCTACAGTGAGTAGAAAAAATAAGAAGCAATATATAGGGTTTCACGTCCCAATTTTGATGTCATTCTATCAAAGAAGTATAGAAGAATTAAAGAAGCAAAAGAAACAAAACATTGTAGTTAAACATGTCATTCTAAAATAAACGTTGAGTCAAACATGTCATTCTAAAAAAATACATGTAATATATATGTCCGTATACATATAAATATCCATCTATCATTATTAATAGGGTGTGACAAACGGACAAATGGGTTAAATATGGGTCGAGTAATATGTGTAGTTAAATGATATGGGTATGACTCTCTTGGACCCATTTTATGTTGAGTTTAAAATGAATCGGATTAAAAATGGATTAGATTGAAATTCGCTCAAAATGGGTAAACATGCGGGTTTCAATGCATATATGAATTCATATCAATTCATATGGGTAAAACCCATAGATTTTAACCCATATATTTTCCCACATGGGTTCATATCTCAACCGATAAAGGTAACCCGTGGGTATCTACTCATGTATTGATCTATATGGTTTCATACACCCAATCATACGGGTAAACCAGTGGATTTAAACTCATATAGACAAATTCACAGTCAACCCGCAAACCCAAGAGTGGAATGGAGGTGAGGAAACGCTGAAGCCTGTCGTGGATCTTCGATTAGCCCTTTCAGGAAGACCAAAAGAGGAATTGAGGTGAGGAAACGAAACCTTGTCGTGAAGGCCCCAGATCAAAATGACTCATTATCTTTTCATTATTCAGATTCCATTATCCATTTAACTTACTCCTTCTTTGTCCCAGTTCAAATTGCACTCTTACTTTTTTAACACTATCCTCTATTGATGTTTGATTGCATATTTGAATAGATATATGAACAACAATATTATCGTGTGTGGTATTGTTGAATTTGTATCAAGTAGTTTCAAAATATCAATCATTTACTTGTCATTATTACAGTAACAAGTTAATGGTCATACATATTTTTTGAATAACGTGGTAATAATTGTGATGCAAACTAGGACGGATAAATTAATGAAAATAATCACACCAATCTTTTACTTGTTAGGAAAGATAAGAATGAAAATAAGTTTTACCGTCACACCAATCTTTATCTTTATAATTTTTGATGCCATTCTACATACACGAATCATTGTAGTCAAACATGTGGTAGTCAAAAATATTTGTTGATGTCATACATATTTGTTTCATGCATATTGTGTCCGTATACCTATTTTTTCCGTAAATGGAAATATATTTTGATGTCATACATATTTGTGTCATGCATATTGTGTCTCTCTATATATTGTGTCTATAAATGGGGGTATATTTTTTCATAAGGTAGTAAATGGGTAGGCAGGTTGAATATGAGTTGTGTAATAAGAGTGTAATAAGAGTAGTTAAATAATATATATATATATGACTCATTGCAATCTATTTTATGATATGTTTGAAATGAATCGGGTAAAAATGGATCAAATTGAAACCCGTTCGACCCGCAAATAAAAAATGGATAAACATGAGGGTTTCAATCCATATATGAAATTATATGGGTTTATATACCAATTCATATGGGTAAAACTCACGGATTTCAACATGTGTATTTATCGATGTAGGTTCATATCAACCCATATAGATAGATACGCACAGTTTCACCCATATATTGACCCATATAATTTCATATACTAACTTATATGGGTAAACCTACGAATTTCAACCCACATAGGCAAACCCACGGTCAACCCGCAAACCCAACCCGCCAAACACATATTTTTCAACTACCCATTTGACCTTTTACCTTTTCACTTATTACACATTTATCCATACCTACCCAAATTTAAAATAAGTAAGGCCCTTTTCTCTGGAGCGTATTTGTACTTCAATTCTATTCAGTTCATTTTAGTTCAATCTAAATTCAGTTTGATGAAATTTAACTTAATTTAATCATATAAATATTATTTTTCAATACACTTTTTTTATTCAATTCAATTAAATTCAACAAAAATAAATTCCAAAGAACATAATGTAAGAATATTTAATTATTATTATAATTACATTAAATGGTCGTAACAACCCCATCATATAAATATAAATTTCATGAAATTACATCATTTTTTCACAAATACCTTGGCAAGCCCAATGGGAAAGGGATTGCAACTAATGAAAGGGAAGAGTATCATTTTATGTGATCTTAAAACTTAAAAGGGTAAGAAATTGTAATTTACGTCATATTTATACTATAATGAGTTCGTACAAACAATCTCAAACATGCAAATATATTTCGTACAAAATTAGCTATCGGTGAAAAACATAAAACGCTTAATAAGAGGAAACGTATACCAAACTTCAATTCATCATTTTAACCATATACTTGCAACAAAATGTTAGATCTCATTCAAAACAATAGAGTACTCCCTCCGTCTCAGCCCAAATTCCCCTCAATCCCTGCACATCGTTCAAAAAATAGGTTTGACCGTTTATATGTTTAACTACGCATTCTAATGATGAATAAAAAAATTGGTATTTAGATAATATTTGTTATAAAAAATTCAATACAATAATGTTATTTTACATATGTCTATTAAAATATGCGGTAATATTCAAAATAGAGTAAAAACGAAGGTGGAAAATTTGGGTAGGGACGGAGGGAATATAATGTTTGAATCAAGTCATCCAAAATAATGAGACTAATTTATCATGATGGGAAAGCAAACAACCCAAAGAGGGTTTAACTTACATGTGAAAATGTCATTCTGAAATCACCATCTAATATTTACTACTGCATTTTACAAAAAACAATTACCCAGAAATTTTACAATTTCATTTGAGTAAAGGTTCATTTAAACACCTATATATACCCCCTCTTCACCCTTTAAATTTTCTTCACTCTTCAAACCATGTATCCTTCACACGTTCTTCCCTTTTAATTTTATTTCACCCTTCAAACCAAATATTCTTCTTCTTATCCCTAAAACACAAAGTTTCGAATTCTCCCTACGTACGTTCTTCTTACCATTTACTGTTTTCTTAGTTCACATTTACTGTTACTCTTTTCCTTATCTTCTTTTCCCATTTACTGTTACTTTTTTCCTCATTTTCTTTCTCCCTTTTCACTTTTCCTTTTTAATGAACTAAACCCAACATTAGTTAGTTTAAGTTTCCTCTTACTTGTTTTGTCTGAAGAACCATTTTCATTGATAGCATCAGCCTCCCATAGCACTATAGCTATATGTGTGTTGTATGATGCTAGTTTACAAATAATTTTCCACGTCTCCTTTTCCAATTTACTATTTCACTTCTAATTCACAAATCCTTTTCCCATTTACTGTTACTATTTTTCTCTTCCCATTTACTGCTTGTTCACAAATCACTTAATTCACAACATTTCTAAACATGTTTAGGTAATGGAACTGAAAAAATCATCGAACCCATCAATTTATGGGTTGTTGTGAGATATGCAGATGGAGTGTTATGCACCATCAAGAGCAGAGCATAAAAGAGCTTGGGTTAGTACATAATTTTACCCAATTTATTATAAAACATATGTGCATTATAAGTAACTGAGAAAATAAATGAAACGCGAAAAAGAAAGCAAAGGAAGAGGCGGCGGAAAACAGAGCAAAGGAAGAGAAAGTGTTAAAGGAAGAGGCCGAGGGCATGGGAAAAAGTTAAATGTAGGTAACAAAGGAAGTAACAGGCATGGAAAAAGAAACTGTTTAATGTGATTAATAGTTAGTATATTATTAAGTTATGTTTATGTTTCTAATGCACTATCAAGTAATTATGAAGCTATGGTTATAGTATTGTATCAATGTTTATGTTTCTAATGCAATAGTAAGCTATATTTCTAGTACCAGACAAAGTTTAGTGGCCAATGTTTATGTTTCTAATGCAAGTTATGTTTCTAGTACCATATACATCAAGGGCAGTACATGTGAAAAAAAAGCAATTCCAAAACCTAGAACCAAATGGCATGCTTGCTAAATTTAGTACCATATCAATCCAAAGGATATAGCAGTTAAATTTAATTCCACAAACTTAAATTAAAGGATTGTAATTAAAATTTTAGTACCAAGTTCATATAACTTTGTTTAAGAAAGCAGGCTAATTTCAGACAGTGAACATCCAAAACTTAGATTAACACAATTTAGGCCATAAATTCTTGATAATGTCCCATATGGTTTTTGGAGGATTTAAGGTTGTTTTTGCATGATCAATGACATGTGGAGTTTTTATGTTTGATGGGGTCTAACAAATTATTAAACCCTATCTCTGTCATTCTTTTTCATATGTTCTTCATGTTCTTGATGATCCCTTTGGTACGAGGAGAGTGTGTTAAAACTCTCGAGAATTCAAATTCATTGGATCCTTCCATTCTTGATTATGCACTGATAAAAAGGGAGAAGACAAAAACAGGTGTTCTTTACAATATCTCTTTAACTGCAAATTACTCAGGATTGAAACTTATATTATTCGCCTCCGAATCAGAAGTTTATATGCCAGAGGAAAATTTTCATCTAATTTCACATCCCTTATAAGATTTTTCCAGAACCCTTTTCGCAGAGGATCATTCTTGTTGTTCAGAATTTCATAAAACAGACTATTTTAACTACAATATCCCAAATTTTATGCGTGTCGAGCATGTTTTAGGCCCGGTTGCTTATTCTTATGCTGAAAATGGTAGTGGAAATGCTATTGAGTTGGAAGTGATGATAAATGATCCCATTTCGGTCCATTTTCCAGGGGTTTAGGAGATGGATCACACAGTAAAATGGGTTAGGTTTGGGAGGATGTGTGAAGTAGAGTTCAGTAATGTGACAATGGGGATGATGTGTAATGCATTCTGTAAAGGGCATTTCTCCTTTTTCAGTCCATTGGTTTCTTCTGCGAAAATAACGAAGAATGATCGGAGATGGAAATGGAAATGGTTTATGATCGGGTTCGGATTGGGAATCGTAAGGCTGTTTCTTTTGGTTATGTTTGTGATTCTCTTGTACAAATGGGTTAGGTTGATGTGAGGTGGTGTTAATGTGAGGTGGCGGTGTGGCGATGGGATATATTCAGCTGTGAAATTTTATATTATATTAGTTTGGGCCAAGTTGGGCCAAGAAAAATTGAATGAATTGGTTTATGTTTTTAAAGGGAATCAAAACCACAGTATTATGGGCCAAGTTGTGTTTTCTTTCACTTTGATTTTTGGAATTTTAACTTCAGTTATTCAAATAACCAAATTTTAAGACCTTTTAACTCCAATTTTTAACTCAAAATAATTTTGTAATTAAAATGACTGATTTTAGTTTCATAGTTTAGGGAAATAGTTTTAACGAGTTAAATGGAGAGATGCTATATATTTAGATAGGGTGATTTATTTGCTTTGTTGTGATTGTCTTATATGTTTGAAGATAAGTGTAAATAGAACATTTAGCATGTGTTTCATTTGATACTTCATTGTAATTGGTTCTCATTGGAACGTATGCCTTGTTTAGTATTAATTGTAATATCGACTAGTGAATTTGTGTATCTCTCTTTTAACCATTGAGGCCTTAAATTAGAATTGTAACATTTACCTAGTGCCTCACTATGTTACATGTTCCACAACGATGTTTAGATTCCATTATCCATTTATCTTACCCAATATAACCATACATATCTTTATCTTGTTCGGAAAGATAAAAAATAGGGTTTTACCTCCTTATTTTCACGTCATCCTACAATGAGTAGAAAGAATAGGAAGAAAAATATAGGGTTTTATGTCTCTGTTTTGATGTCATTCTATCAAAGAAGCAAAGAAGAAGCAAAGAAGAAGCAAAGAAGCAAAAGAAGCAAAACATTGTAGTCAAAATGCCATTCTAAAATAAACGTTGAATCAAACATGTCAATTTCAAAAAATACAAGTAATATTTATGTCCGCATACACATAAATATCTATTAATAATTATTAATTGTATGACAAATGGACATATGGGTTAAATACTGGTCGTGTAATATGGGTAGTAAATGATATGGGCATGACTCGTTTCGACCTATATTATGATGAGTTTAAAATGAATTGGATTAAAAATGGATCAGATTGAAACCCGCCCAATCCACAGATAAAAATGGGTAAACACACGGGTTTCAATGCATACATGAATTCATACCAATTCATATTAGTAAACCCTGTGGATTTTAACCCATATATTTTCCCACATTGGTTCATATTCCAACCGATAAAGATAAACTCATGGGTGTCTACTCATATATTGACCTGTATGGTTTCATATACCCACTCACACAAGTAAACCAGCGGATTTCAACCCATATAGACAAATTCATGGTCAACCCATAAACACGAGAGAGGAATGGAGGTGAGGAAACGGTGATGCCTGTTGTGAATATCCAATTAGCCATTTCAAGAAGGCCAAAAGAGGAATGAAGGTGAGGAAACGAAACGGCATCGTGAAGGCCCCAGATCAACACTGCTTTGTTATCTTTTCATTATTCAGATTCCATTATCCATTTAACTTACTCCTTCTGTCCCAATTCAAATTGCACACTTTCCCTTTTGACACTATCCCATATCAAAGTTTGATCGTATATTTGAATAGATATACGAAAATATATATTATCGTATATGGTATTGTTGAATCTGTATTAAATAGTTTCAAAATATCAATTTTTTACTTGTCATTATTATAATAAATATATTAACGGTCAGACATATTTATTGAACAACGTAATAATGATTGTGATGCAATCTAGGATGGATGGATTACCCAAAATAATCACACCAATCTTTTACTTATTAGGAAAGATAAGAAAGAAAATGTGTTTTACCATTACACCAATTTTTATCTTTATCTATTTTGATATCATTCTACATGCATAAATAATTGTAGTTAAACATGTTGTCAAAATATATTTGTTGATGTTATACATATTCGTGTCATGCATATTGTGTCCGGAAATTGGAGTATTTGTTGATGTCATACATATTTGTGTAATTCATATTGTGTCCCTATACGTATTGTGTCCGTAAATGGGAGCATCATTTTTCATAACGTAGTAAATAGGTGGACAAATTGAATATGAGTAGTTGAATAATATATGTATGTCCCTTGCAATCTATTTTATGTTGCGTTCAAAATCAATTGGATAAAAAATGGATCGGGTTGAAACTCACTCAACCTACGATCGAAAATGGATAAACATGCGGGTTTTTATTCCATATATGAACTTATATGGGTTTATATACAAATTCATATGGGTAAAACCCATGGATTTCAACCTATATATTGACCCATATGATTTCTTATACCAAATTATATGGGTAAACCTCCGAATTTCAACGCACATAGGCAAACCCACGATCAACCTTCAAACCAAACCCATATTTTCAAATACCAATTTGACATTTTAGCAATTTCACCCATTACACATTTTGTCCATGCCTACCTGATTTTAAAAATAAATATGGCCTTTTTCTGCGGAGCGTATTTGTACTTCAATTTTATTCAGCTCATTTCAATTTAGTCCGAATTTAGTCTGATGAAATTTAACTTAATTTAATTATATAATTACTATTTTTCAATACACTTATTTTTTATTCAACTCAATTTAATTTAACAAAAATAAATTCCAAAGAAAATTATGTAAGAAATATTTTATTATAGTATAATTACGTTAAGTGATCATAACAACCCCATTAAATAAATTTGAATGCCATGAAGTTTCATCACTGTTCCACTAATAGCTTAGCAACCCCAGTGGGTAAGAGATTGCAACTCATAAAAGGGAAGAGTGTCATTTTATTTGATCTTAAAACTTAAAAGGGTAAAATATTGTAATTTGCATCATATTTATACTATAATGAGTTCGTACAAACAATCTCAAACATGCAAATATATTTCGTACAAGATTAGCTATCGGTGAAAACCATGAAATGCTTAATAAGAGAGGACGTATACCAAACTTCAATTAATCATTTTAATCATATACTTGCAATACAGTGTTAGATCTCGTTCAAAATAATGGAGTACTCCCTCTCTCTCAGCCTAAATTCCCCCCAATCATTGCACATCGTTCCAGAAATATATTTGACCGTTTATATGTTTAACAACGCATACTAACGATAAATAAAAAAGTTGATATTTAGATACTATTTGTAAAATAAATTTTATACAGTAGTGTTATTTTTCATATGCCTATTCAAATATGTGGTTATATTTTGATAGAAAATAGAATTAAAAAGTAGGTGGAAAATTTGGGTAGGGACAGAGGGAATATAATGTTTGAATCAACCTATCCAAAATAACGAGACGAATTTATCATGTTGGGAAAGCAAATAACCCAAAGTGGGTTTAACTTACATGTGAAAAAGTCATTATGAAATCACCCTCTAATATTTATTACTGCATTTTAAAAATTTTATTACCTAATTTTTACAAT
This sequence comes from Rubia tinctorum, assembly GCA_032355605.1. Classification (NCBI taxonomy): domain Eukaryota; kingdom Viridiplantae; phylum Streptophyta; class Magnoliopsida; order Gentianales; family Rubiaceae; genus Rubia; species Rubia tinctorum. The sequence continues at coordinate 8,652 of JAULKM010035590.1, forward strand.
TTCATTTGACTAAAGGTTTATTTTAATACCTATTTATAACCCCCCTCACCCTTTAATTTTCCTTCACACGTTTACTGTTTTCTTAGTTCACATTTACTGTTACTCTTTTCTTTATCTTGTTTTCCCATTTACGGTTAATCTTTTCCTCATTTCCTTTTCCCTTTTTCAATTTTCCTTTTTAATGAACTATACCCAACATTAGTTAGTTTAAGTGTCTGCTTACTTGTTCTGTCCGAAGAACCACTTTCATCGATAGCACCAACCTCCCATAGCACTTCAACTAGATGTGTTTTGTATGATGCTAGTTCACAAATCATTTTCCTCATCTCCCTTTTGCATTTACTGTTTCACAGCTGATTCACAAATCCTTTTCCGATTTACTGTTACTCTTCTCCTCGTCCCATTTACTATTTTACTGGAAGCTCAAAAATCATGTAATTCACTAACTTTCTATTTCTACAAGAATGGAAAATGCCTCCAAATTCCAGACATGTTCAGGTACCGGAGCTGAAACACTCCAAGGGTCATCAAACCCATCAATTTATGGGTTGCTGTGAGGTATGCGAATTGGAGTATCATGGACCATTAAGAGCAGAGCACAAAAGAGCTTGTGTTAGTACATAATTTTACACAATTTACTGTAAAACATATGTACATTTATATAACTAACTGAGCAAATAAATGACAGGCAGAAAAGAAAGCAAAGAAAGAGGCGGGGGCAATGTTTATGTGTCTAATGCAAGCTATGTTTCTAGTATCATATACGTCAAGCGTAGTTAATGTGCAAAAAAAGCAATTCCAAAACCCAGAACTAAATAGCATGCTTGTTGTACCATATCAATCCAAGTGAAAAAGCAGTTAAATGTTATTCCAAAAACTTAAATTCAAGGATTGTAATTAAATTTTCAGTACCAAGTTCATATAATTTGTATAAGAAAGAAGGCTACGTTCAGACAGTGAGCATCTAAAACTTAGATTAATACCGTTTAGGCCAAAAATTCTTGATCAAGTCCCGGATGATTTTTATAGGATTTAATTTTGTTTTTTTCATGATCAATGGCTAGTGGAGTTTGCATGTTTTATGGGGTCTAACAATTTCTTGAACCCTATCTCTGTCATTCTTTTTCATATGTTCTTCATGTTCTTGATGATCCCTTTGGTACGAGAAGAGTGTGTTAAAACTCTTAAGAATGTGAATTCATTGGATTGTTCCACTCTTGATTATGCACTGGTGAAAAGGGAGAAGACAAAAACAAATGTTCTTTACAACATCTCTTTACCTGCAAATTACTCAGGATTGAAGCTTACATTATTCGAATCTAAATCAGGAGTTTATATGCTAGAGGATTTTTTTTTAAAAAAAAAGCTAATTTCACATCCATTTGAAGTTTTCGCCAAGCCATTTTCACATAGGATCATTCTTGTTGTTCAAAATTTCAAAAACCAAACAGATTTTTACTAAAATGTCCCGAATTTTTGCGCATGTCACGCATGTTTTAGGTCTGGTTGCTTATTCTTATGGTGCAAATGTTAGTGGATATGCTGTTGAGTCGGAAGTGATGAGAAATGATCCCATATCAGTCCATTTTCCAGGGGTTTAGGAGATGGATCACACGGCCAAATGCGTTAGGTTTGGGAGAATGTGTGAAGTGGAGTACAACAATGTGACAATGGGGATGATGTGTAATGCAGTTGGTGAAGGGTATTTCTCCAATGTCATTCCATCGGTTTCTTCTACGAAAATAATGAAGAATAAAGAATGATGGGTGATGAAAATGGTGGGTGATTGGGTTCAGATTGGGAATCGTATGGCTATTTCTTCTGGTTATGTTTTTGATTCTCTTGTACAAGTGGGTTAGGTTGATGTGAGGTGGTGTTGATGTAGGGTGGTTGTGTGGCATGGACGGTGTGGCGATGGGACACATTCAGCTGTGAAATTATGTTATGTATTAGTTTGGGGCAAGTTGGGCCAAGAAAAATAGAATAAATTGGTTCATGCTTTTAAATGGAAGGAAACCCACAGTAATATGGGCCAAGTTTAGTTTTCCTTCACTTTGATTTTTGGAATTTTAACTTTAGTTATTCAAATAACCAAATTTTAAGACCTTTTAACTCCAATTTTTAACTTTAACTTCATTTTTAAAAATAACCGAAGGTAAAAGAGCAAAGTTAAAAGTCATCTTTACAGAGTAGTAAAACAAATGGATAAGAATTAGCCTTTGAGAAATCTAGTCATTGTAAAATTTGATGTTTTTCCAGTAGCCCATAGTCTGGTAATTTTGATTAACTTCATATATGATATCCAAAGAGAAGGTAAGGAGAAATTAAAGTCAAGATTGTTAAAACATCAAACTTCTGGCGATACTGTCATTTTAAATCATATTTATAGATTTTGATCCATTAGGATGTTCAGGCCAGCGATATTGTTAATTCAATTTAATTGATTTTTAGAGCCTTTTGGGTCAAGTTAGATATAATTCTACTCTTATAAGTTATTTCTAGACACCAACGAAAAATAGTTTTTGCAATTAAAATTACTGATTTTAGTTTCATAGTTCAGGGAAATAGTTTTAACGAGTTAAATGGAGACAGACCAGATATTTAGTTTGGGTGATTTATTTGCTTTGTTTTGATTGGTTTAGATGTTTGAATAGAAGTGTAAATAGAACATTTAGAATCTGTTTATTTGATACTTCATTGTAATTGGTTCTCATTGGCACGTATGCCTTGTTTAGTATTAATTGTAATATCGACTAGTGAATTTGTGTATATCTCTTTTAACAATTGAGGCCTTGGATTAGAATTTTAATATTTACCTAGTGCCTCACTATGTAACATATTCCATAACAACGTTCAGATTCCATTATCCATTTATCTTCCCCAAAATAACCACACATATCTTTATCTTGTTCAAAAAGATAAAAAACAAAATAGGGTTTTACCTCCCTAATTTTACGTCATTCTATAGTGAGTAGAAAAAATGGGAAGCAAAATATAGGATTTTACGTCCCTATTTTGATGTCATTCTATCAAACAAGAAAAAAAGAAGCAAAGAAGCAAAAATAAAATAAAATATTGTAGTTAAAATGTCATTCTAAAATAAATGTCGAGTCATACATGTCATTCTCAAAAAATACATGTAATATTTATGTCCGTATACATATAAATATCCATCTATCATTATTAATAGTATGACAAATGGACAGATGTGTTAAATATGGGTAGAGTAATATGAGTAGTTAAATGATATGTGTTTGACTCGCTTCGACCCATTTTATGATGAGTTTAAAATGAACTGGATTAAAAATGGATCGGATTGAAACCCGCTCAATACACGGATAAAAAATGGGTATACATACGGGTTTCAATGCATATATGAATTTAAACTAATTCATATGGGTAAACCCTATGGATTTTAACCCATATATTTTTTCACATGGTTTCATATTTCAACCGATAAAGGTAAGCTCAAAGGTGTCTACTAATATATTGATCTATATGGTTTCATATACCCACTCATACGGGTAAATCAGCGGATTTCAACCCTTATAGACAAATTCACGGCCAACTCGCAAACCCAAGAGAGAAATAGAGGTGAGGAAACGCAGATATCCGTTGTAGATCTCCAATTAGCCCTTTTAGGAAGACCAAAAGAGGAATTGAGGTGAGGAAACAAAATGGCATCGTGAAGGCCCCAGATCAAAATGACGTCGTTATCTTTTCATTATTCTGATTCCATTATCTATTCCATTTACTCATTCTTCTGTCTCAATTCAAATTGCACACTTGCCCTTTTGACACTATCCTCTATCGAAGTTTGATCGCATATTTTAATAGATTTATGAACAACAATATTATCGTATATGGTATTGTTCAATTTGTATTAAGTAGTTTCAAAATATCAAATTTTACTTGTTATTATTATAGTAAATATATTAATGATCATACATATTTCTTGAACAACGTGATAATGATTGTGATGCAAATTGGGACGGATGGATTACCCAAAATAATCACACCAATCTTTTACTAGTTAGAAAAGATAAGAAAGAAAAATAAGTTTTAACGTTACACCTTTCTTTATCTTTATCTATTTTTATGTCATTCTACAGACACAAATAATTGTAGTCGAACATGTCATTGTCAAAAATATATTTGTTGATGTTATACATATTTGTGTCATGCATATCGTGTCCGTATACATATTGTGTCCGTAAGTTAGAGTATTTGTTGATGTCATACATATGTTGTGTCCTTATACATATTGTGTCCTTATACATATTGTGTCCGTAAATGGGAGTATCATTTTTCATAAGGTAGTAAATGGGTGCCAGGTTGAATATGAGTAGTTGAATAATATATGTATGGCCCGTTGCATTCTATTTTATATTGGGTTTAAAATTAATCGGGTAAAAAATGGATCGGATTGAATCCCGCTCAACCCGCGATTTTAATTCGGTAAACATGCTGGTTTCAATCCATATATGAACTTATATAGATTTATATACCAATTCTTTTGGGTAAAACCCATGGATTTCAACCTATATATTTAATGTAGATTCATATACCAACCCATATTGATAAATCTGTGGAGTTCAACTCATGTATTGACCAATATGATTTCACATACCAACTTATATGGGTAAACCCGTGAATTCACACCCACATAGGCAAACCCACGATTAACTCACAAACACAACCTGCCCAACCCATATTTTTAAGGGGATTATACAAATATACCCCTATATAATAAGGAAAGTGCAGATATAACCCTCAGTTAATTTTTAGTGCAAA
>JAULKM010035600.1:0-13444 GCA_032355605.1 Rubia tinctorum
TAACCTTGCTAGTTGTGTTGTCTTCAGTTTCATAACTTAGGAAAAACCAACCCAAACCCCCCCCCCCTCTTTACATGCTTATATATATATATGTATGTATATATATATATTTATATATCTATATCTAGGCTTATATCCCACCTTATATGTGTAAATTCTTTGGAAACTCCCTCTTCTCTGTGGATGACCCCGACTTGCTACTATTTACTTAATTGTATTTAGTAAGCATTTAGGGCATAAAATTGTATCTTTGAGAGGTACTGTGACAACCTCCCAGTCGCAACAAGGTATCATTCTTCTCTAAGACGTAAACCCAAGCCCACATCTTTGGCCTATCCTATCACTTCCAGTGGCTGCTCCTTTCAAATAAAGTTTAATCACTTATGCCTATGATCAAGGGGTTGACACGAGTACCTCGACAAAAGCATAGGCCATTTCACTATCATGTGCTTGAAACACCCACTTCAGAGACATTTATTTGCTGCTTTCTAGAAAATTTTCCCTGCAAGCTTTCCTTTTCCATAGTACTTGCAATGGACTCGGGGTAATTCGTCTTAACCACTACAAATATTTGGACCACGTGGTATGGTCCAAGGTTTGGGTACGTCCCTTATAATCAAGATATAACAACCTCACTCGCCTCAAAAACGTATGTCATAGGGCTCAGAAGGTTCAAGCAAATGGTTTAAGTCCAATTTTAGCCTATTTTTTCATCTGAACTGTTGTTATCCTTGGCTTCTCTCTAGTCTATTATTGGGTTTTTAACCCTAACTTGCATGATCACCGCATAGTGAAAAATCGGGACATGCATGTACCTATTTACGCAAGTAATATGCCACTACTATAGTGTCTCTAGATTCTATTCTCAACCAAACCTAGCTACTTCAGTGGATTCACATTCCTGTTCAGTGCAATGGGATGTCTTATTCGAAAGATTACCCCAAAGTATCTCAAAAATTTGATCATTAGTTTCTAAACCTCTATTCATGTGACTCGAACCTTCCTCGGTTTGTCGCTTACAATTTTTGGCCATCTGCTTATGCAGTCTCGGATGCCACCTTGAGTCCAAATCATCTCCTAATTTATTTCTTGGCGTTCCATATCCTACAACCCTTTTTATGTGTCCTAATCTCCCTTACTTATTGTGTTCTTCTGCAACTACGTTGGCTCTAACCTCTTCTTCTTTAGCACCGGCTCCCGGTCTTCTAGTTTAAGTTCTGTAGTGAGTAATATCTCTCGCTCCCTAATAGAGGCTTAAACTACTTAATTAGGGTAGGACACTTGTTTGATATTTTGGTTAAGTTCTATATGAGTTTAGATTTACTACATTTAATGGCCTTATCTTGTTGTGTAGGTCATGAGGATTCTTATGGTGATTAGTACTTTAATGTATTGTTTTGGGGTTTAAAATTTTATTATTATTATTTAGGGACCTTTCAATTTAAACTGAGAATCTAATTCAAACTCTGGGCTGACCATCCCTAAGTGATTCAAAAGATCTCAATTCAAATACAAAGGTCACTTTATTAGTTATATTTATTTCAACTTAATTTTCATATTTTGATCCAAGAATTCCTAATGGAAGAGTTTTGATACAACGTTTCTGTTTTAACTAGTTTGGATAGTATAATCTAATATCTAAGATAAATAAAGGTTCTTTATAAGAGTAATGATTATAATATTATGTCGTGTCCCCTTAATGGGTTCCCTAAAGTTTTCACCAGAAAATTAACTTCCTATCAATCCTTTTGTCAACTAATAATGGTTGTTAGATAGATAATCTAGGGCTAATTTTGGATTAATTATGAAATAGTGTTTAAAATTTTATTATGTTCAAGTGGAGTCTTTTATTAAGGTATGGCTTGGTTCATCCTTTCATTGATTTGGGAAGACTCTGATATCACATTTGTAACACCCCAAATCCATGACCAACTTGCTCAACGCAAGTAATGGGTCAAACTTGAACGCGTTACCATAATCCAGCTGGTCAGATTACTTAAATGCAGTAACGAGCAAATACAATTATACAGAAGAAATTTTGAAATCCAAAACCTAACTTACTAATACACTGAAAGTCTTAACACAAGTATTAAAAAGGAGTTTTAACTTAAGTACATGCAAAAGTTCTAGAGGATCCGGTAAGGACCAGATTTACATTAAATCTAGAAATCTATATTCGTCAACCACGCCCAATATGTTCAGTTACTAGCTCGTATCAATACAAGTTGGTTATGATAACATACATGAAACACCACGAGTAGCCAATCTAGTCGTGTGATCCAGTCAATAACATTTCCCGCCGATCAAGGCCAAACACCAATCGCGTCATGGACCCCGATAAACATAAGTAATCAAGTAGCATGCAGTAAAATTTGACATGGAAAGATTAATTACAAGCCGGTCATCCACATATTATCAGTAATTAATTTCACATAGTATCAAAATAAACAAACACAGTATAATAAAGTACACGTCGTGCTTAAGTAATATGAAGCAAAACAATAAACATGGAACGAGCATAATATTTATTAAAATTTCATGCATTATATATAATTCTCTAAAAGAACATTTGTAATTAAAAGGCATAAAATAGCATGCAATCATAAATTTTAATTCAATTCATGCTAGGGCGATGAAAACACTCACCAGATTGAACGTAGTTTCAGTGATTTGAAATTAACACAATTCCTTTGTTCTTATCCAAATAGTCAAATTTCACTGTATCTTTATGTAAGGGGGGAGTGGGGAATGATTTCGGAGCCTTAACTACCCCTCCTCAATTCCCCCTCCCCCCTCTATTTATACTAATCGTTCTTCAAGTCATTTTTACTTTGGCCGACTTAATCATTTTGGCCGACTTACTTTGGCCAACTTAGTTTTTTTGGAAACAAATAGTCGGGCTCCTTCTTATTAATATATAGAAATTGGTTGCATTTGTGGTTGATTGTATGCACAATAACCAGTGTTCGTCTATCTTTTTTTAGCTGATAAACTAGTAATACGCTAGTCTATTCTATTACACTTGATGAGCTGATGAACTGTAGAACACCATAACTAAATTGAGAAAATCCTATCTATTACAAGGTGGGAAATCTTACATGACTAGCTCACTGAGAGTGACTGGGGTGAGCCTCCCCACTTGAGCTCTACACGCCAACTTGGCTTATAGAGAATTAAAGACCAACATTTTAGGGGAGGTAGAACACGAGTTGCGCCTGGTCAGTCGAACACAACACCCTGATTACCTTGGTGGCTAACTATACTACTACTGAGATGAAATCGGGTTAAAGACGAACCAGATCTGGGAGACAGGAGACAAAAATAGCCCAACTAAAGTAGAAATTATAAAACCAGCATAATTTCATTTAAGCCAAAATGGTGACCTGGTTCATCCTTTATAGACTTGAACCCACCATCACCCTATTCGGATGGATGTGACCCACGATGATGAATCATTGTCTGCGACATTTCTTCTGGTCACCACTAAATAAAGAAATACCATTTTTTATTTTCTTTGGCACGGGGGTAAGTCATGCGCCTCCTCCATCGATGTACTTCACCTCCTGCGTCTATGCTCCGCCACCCGCGATCGTGTACCGCCTCCACTGGCCATTTGTGCACCCTGCTGATGAGCAAACGCTGAGCTGGGTTTCGTCAACTCTATGTGAAGGCCACTGTCTTCTTCGTGCAACAACGAAGGGCCACCCTGATTTACCATTTTGATTTTTGTTGGCACTAGAGTAATTCATGCGCCTTCTCCATCGATATATTTCACCTCATTCGGCTATGCTCCCCCACCAGCAGTCTTACGCCACTTCCACTGGCCGTTTGTATGCCCCGCTGATGAGAAAACACCGAGCTGGGTTTATTCAAATCCTTGTGAAGGCCACCATCTTCTTCGTGCAACGACGAACGGCCACTGCCTTGTCTTCCAGGAAAGCGTACCAGCTTCATCATCTGGTCAATGTTTTCCTTGAATTCCTGGGTTTCTTCTCCATTTTTCTACGTTGGTGATGAGGCAAGGATATGATTGTTCTCCGACTTTCAATATAGTTAACATTCCTTTCACCGGCCGATTTCAGTTTTAAAGCTAGAAACTACAACTAGGATAGGAAATAACACTATAGGTAGGGTGGGGGGCCACCGGATCTGGTGGCGGAGGCAGCCCCCAAGTTATGATTTTGGTTTGGCTTGTTGGAGAAGAAGAGTTTTTTTGGAGAGGATAAGTTCGACAAGTTTGACTTTATCTAACACGACTTAGTAATTTGATTTGGCCATTCTTCTAGAGAAATGGCTTTCAGCAATATTCACATTAATATGCATGTTGGGGTGGAGTTGACCGCCCACTTCATTTTACCACTATTATTTTATTTTATTTTATTTTTTAAAATTTAAAATTATTTTATTATAAATATTTTTAATTATAATGTATATTTGTATATTAAATATTTATTTCTTATTTACACTTTATTATTATTAGTATTCTCTTACTTTTAAATTTTAAAATGGGTAGACAATTGTAATACCACTATTACTATATTTTATTAATAAATTTCAATAATGCAGACATTCAATTAATAACTCAAATTAATTGTTAATATTTTGCTTTCAATTGTAATTCAAATATTAAGTGGATTTATTATAAAATTCTAATAATATGGATTTTTAATTAATGACTCGATTTATTATTACTTAATCACTCATTATTATTATTATTCTTATAAAGATTCCAGTTGTATTTCTTGCTTTTTTCGAACTTTAATGTATATTATTGCTCATTAACTATTTCTTTTAGTTCCTTAACTATTATCTTATTATACTATACTTTTTTCGAGCGAACACTAGGATAAAATAAATAATTTACTAATGAATATTACTATTTTCATTATTATATCTATTTATTTATTTTATTTCATCATTTTTTTCTTAGGTAAAAGTTTATTGTTCAGTTGATCTTAAGGTTATTGTACGAAGCAGTCGAAGAAGATAAATAAAAGGGTATGATTTCCGGTTAAACCTTACTATTAGATATATGTACTGAATTTATTAAGGTCGGGGTCACATTAGATATAAAAAAATTATATTAGGACTATTTCCATCAATTCTTGATTAATTTATTGAATTAGAAAAACATAAAATATGAAGTTTTAAATTCTGATCCAAAAATAATCTAAATTCATTAGAGAAATAAAGAATAATTATATAGTCAAAAATATTTTAATATTTAAGTTAAAATTTATTAAAATCTAAATTTAATATTTAAATAAAAGTATAATATAACATAGCTTAATGCATTAACTCTTAATGGAGGAAATAAAATTATTTTTAATATTATCACTAATCGATATGTAAAATATGCCATTTGTAAAGATTAATTAGCAAAAATTAAAGATATGCCATTTGTAAAGATAATAATTCATTTTTTTTATGAAATGAATTTTGATAGTTTTAAAAAGATAAACCAAAAAGAAAGTGTATAAAAGTTAAAAATAAATATTATGAAAATAAATATTATGAAAGAATTTTCATAACAAATGGAAATTGAGTATACAAAACAACCCATTTGACAACAATATGCATTCACATAAATTGGGTTGTATTAATTAATCATCAATTAAAAAATATTTAAGTATAGGAAGAGCAATAAAAATCTTGGGGAAGAGGTATATATTAAATTGGGGGGATTAACTTCAAAGAATCCTAAATAACATCCATACTTTGCATAGTCGGGAATTTGAATATGATTATGTGTATTTATAACATTTAATTAGTTGATAAAAATATTAGTAAATATCATTTTAGCAAAAAAAAACACTATTGTTATCTACATTGCATGCATTCAGATTCCATAGAATATAAAAATGATCAAAGTTTTGAATATTTGATTGTAATATTTTGTCACTACACGGTTTATGAAAAATATATATTATTTATTATTAAATATTTTTATGAAATTTATGAAATATTTAAATTAAATGATAATTATTTTTGCTAATTAATCTTTTGTGCAATTGAGTTATAGATGTCAATTTTATTTTTCTTTCAATAATTTAAAAATATATATTTAGATTAATTCATAATATTGTGTTGTTTTCAAAACCATGGTCAATGATTCATTTTCGACCAAAAAAGACATTTTAGAGAAGGTAATTTATATTAAAAATTCAAGGGAAAACCTAGGAAAAAAAACTTGCATGGTCAACGAACACTATAATCCATACATCATTTTTATACAAAACATAAAGTAAAAGATTGGACATTTTCGGCAATACCAGTGGCGAAACCATGTTCAAATATAAGGATGGGATCATTTAAAATGATATAAAAATTTTATTATTATCAGATGTGGAAATTTTTAAATTGAGAGTATTGTTAGCAATTCATGATTAATTGATTGAATTATAAAAATATAAAATACGAAGTTTTAAACTTTGATTGAAAAAAAATCTAAATTCATAATTTTAGAGAAATAAATAAAAATTATATTGTCTTAAAATGTCAATATTTAAGTTAAATTACCCTATTATTTCACAAAAGTGCTAATACAACCCTGTAAAATATGATATAAACTTTTGACACTATTCGGCATTGACCGGTAGTTTCCACCACTGCCGTTGCCGCTCCACCAGCATCACCGCTCCGTCGCGCCGGAATCTGGAGTTCCACCGGAACCTCACCACCTCCGTCCTCTGTCCAGACCCACTTCCCCCTTACCCGGCACCTTCCCTAACCCTAGCAACACCACCACCATCTTCATTCCTCCTTAGCCAGCCCTGCCACTCCTCAGTCCCCCCCCCCCCTCCCGTCTTCCATAACTTTAGCAACACTACCACCATCATCATTCTTCCTCAGCTAGCCCTGCTCCTCACCAACGCAACCACCTGCTGTTTATCCCCTACCCCCCACCACTTGCCACCACCCGCAATCCACTATTCTCACCGCCACCACCCGCTCAATTCTCACCGTCACTGCTCCCGAATCACCTCCACTACCTGATTCACCCAATTCACCTCGATCTCCCGATTCACCACCACCTAATTCACCCCCTCCCACTAACGGAGCCAGTCCTCCCTCACGACACTCTTCCACCTCCCGAACGGTGAGTGGTAACGGTGGAGTAGGAAACCTTCACTACCTCCGCTCAATGGGGACCTTCACCAGCTCTGTTCAATGGAGACCTTCGCCACCACCCCCTCTCCCCGCTTTCCACCCGCATAGCCAGTCTCACACTAGCATCCGCCACAATTTTTTGGCGCCACTCAGCCAATTATTGATAAATGAAGACTTTAACTATGGAGAACGGAGTCAGAGTCAGGGTCTTCTTTTGGTTCGAAATTGAATAAAATGGAGAATGGCGGAGGGAATTAGCAAAGATGGAGAATAAATTGTGGTCGACGGGGTGTAGTATTTGAGGGAGAGAGGAACGGCCTGGAGAAGAATGGGGTATTGACGGAGAGAGGAAGAGTCTTCTTATGTGAAAATAAAATTTTGGCTTTTATAGTTAGGTTAAAATTCTGGGTCTAAAGGAATAAATAAAAAATGATGAGGGTAAAATAGTCATTTAGATATTTTCTGAAATGTTAATTTTTTAAAGAGGGGAATAATGGTCAATTCACATAATTCTGACAAAATTTAGTTTGCCAGGGTCATATTAGCACTTTCAAGAAAATAATAGGGTTATAATCCCATTTTCATATTTTACAGGGTCATATTGGCACTTTCGACCATCACATAGGGTCATATGGGCAATTTTGACCAAAACATAGGGCCATATGGGCAATTTCGACCAAAATATTGGGCCATATGGGCACTCTACTCTTTTTAATATTATCACTAATCGATATGTACTAAAATATGCTATTTGTAAAGATTAATTAACAAAAATCAAATAATGTCATAGCAGAAAAAAAAATTAAATAAAATTTACAAGTATTGAATAAAAAATTGAAAGGATTTACAAATAAAATATTTCTATACTATATTTACTATTTATTTAGAGCATTTTATCATAATTTTTTCTTAAATATTTATCATAGTAATTTTAGATATTTATGTAGGCAATATAAATTGCGTGGAAAGAGTTGATTGCAGAAAGTTGAAAAAAAAAAGTAATAAGTAGGTGAAAATAATTCACTTATTATCATGAATTTTGATAGTTTAAAAATGATAAACCAAAAAGGAAAGTGTATAAAAGTTAAAAATAAATATTATAAAAAATAAGTATTATGAAAGAATTTCCATAACAAATGGAAATTGAGAATACAAAACAATCCACTAGACAATAATGTGCATCCTCATAAATAGAAGAGCATTAAAAATCATGGGGAAGAGGTCTGAATTAAATTAAGGATTAACTTTAAAGAATATTATATTTTCAATTAATTTTTTGAATTTGATGTGGCAAGCATTGGAATTGCCACTTGTCAAAAATTTGTGAAAGTTGATGTGGATAAATGTGGGGGTGCCACTTAACCAAGAACTTGCTCTTTCAGTATAGATTATATTTATTAATTTTTTAAAGTTGATGTGGCAAGTTTTGGAAATGACACTTGTCAAAATTTTGTGACATCTGATGTCGTTAAATGTGGGGTGCCACTTAACCAAGAAGTTGGTTTTTAAATATATAGTATAGATTTCCCTTTAGCCCATCAACTTTGGTTTGCAATAGATTTACTTGAGAGAATATATCGATTGTAACAAGTAAATATGATCTTTAGGGTAACAGACATAAAAATCTTGTGGCACTCATAGCACCATACTCCATGACTTTTAATAAATCCACTAATGATTACGAGTTAAGGTTGAGATACTCGTTCAAAGTCAACATGGTGTAGAGAGAAGAATTATATCTGTTGGAGTATAGATTAATGCATATGTTCATTGTATAGTTGGTGTGTATTTCTAAGACTCTAGAATACTCCATACATATTCCAAGGATTCTATTCAATGTATTCTATACTTAATATACCCCTATTTATACCTATAATGAAATGCCACGTAAGTATGGGTTCTGACTCTATCATGGTATCAAAGCAGAGTGACCGTATCATGCTTTATACATATTTTCTTTTTCTGGTCGGCTTTCTCTGTTCTATAACCGTTTTTGGCAGCACCGTCCACAACCCATTCTTGGGGTTCAGTTTTATGGCGTCAGCAACTTCTCTTCTTTGGCCCTCTCTCATATACTCTCTGTCCATTCCTATTTTTAGCATCTTCACGGTTCCCGGCGCTCAAATTCCCTGGCATTCTCTGGTTGTCGGCATCTTCGTTTGCTGAGTATTCCCTGGCGTTCCTTTCCCAGCATCTCATAACCTCATAATTTATCCGCATTGGTTCTATGGCAAGAATAGTTTATCTAAGATAAGGCTTTTGAGTTGGTTTGTTCAGGAGGATTTTCTCCTTATAAATATGGTTGGTAATTCCGTCCGTGCTGTTCTTCAGCATAATTTCCGTCCAGCAACCCTGTCCAGCGTGTGTAATTCACGCGCAAAAATTTTGGAGACATTTGTTAAGCTCGTGCAAGCCACGCACGAGCCTGACTAGGTTCTCACTTTTGGCGCTTGCTACCCACGCTCCTGGTGAAATGGACGTGCATCGCGCGGGCAAAACTGCAGCCAACCCTTGATATTTTTAGCCTACAATTTATGGCCTTTTCCACTTCATGCTAGGTTAGTAGACGTTCTCTTTATAGATGGATAGTTGATTATGGCCCAACAAGTCATATGACTTCTCAAACTTCTCACCTTGACAAGGTACTTCATTAACATGGTTCTGATATGTTTTCGTGGGCAATGGGGCTTCAGTATCAATTCCTTAATTGGTCAATGTGATATTTTGGGTATCTCGTTACGTGATGTGCTCGTGGTTCCCCAACTTACAAATATTTTAGTTTCCATAAGTAAACTCACTTGAGATTTACCTGTTATTGTTCTATTTAATGCTTATTTATTTATCATTTGGCATAAGGACACCGAAAAAGTCGTTGGTACTGGTCTTCATAAAGCTGGCCTTTATTATCTTGAGAGTGGTGACTCTAGTTTCTTTACTGAACTTCGTTCTGGAAAGGTTTGTACCTCATTTGAGCAATGGTATTCTCGGCTCAGCCATGTGTCTTATGACACTCTCCAATTGTTAAATAAGCAGGGTCATATTTTTGATACCTCTATTTTACCTACTCCAGTCAGTTTCTCCTCATATATGATGGCTAAGATTCGTCGTTTGCCCTTTTCCCACTAGTGATCATCGATCGACTTCTTTTTTGGACAAAGTTCACTATGAATTTTTGGGGCCTGCACTAGTTTCTGGGGTGGCAATTTATTCTCATTATTTTATCTTCATTGATGACTTTTCACATTTTACGTGGTTCTATCCCCTGCGTCGCAAGTCTGATTTCTCTGATGTATTTCTGATGTTCCAAAAGTTTTTGGAGATCCAATTTTAAACTTAAATTTTTCCAATCTGATGGAGGAACGGAGTTTACTAATCATCGTCTTCATGATCATTTTATCTCCACTTTCTAGGGCATCTAATGACAATCATGTCTCCTCTCCTATTTTGGCATCACCATAGTTGCCATGTGACATGTGTCCCTTACATGTGGATCAAACTACTATTGAGCTCTTGTATTCATCATCTCCTTCTCCCCAGGTTTCCCCTGCCTCTTCGGCTCCGTCATCGCCTTCACCATCACCATCACCGTCACCTCCTCATCCAACTCATTCTATGATGACCCATTCTCAAAATGGAATTTTTCAACAGAAATCATATCCTGGTTTTGAGGTTTAAAGTTTTTTCGCAACACTTATTTAAGAGACTAAGCCTAAGGGTTGCCGCTCAGCTCTTAAGGATCCTAAATGGGTTGCCGTTATGGATGAGGAGATGCGGGCTCTTCGTAACCAGCATACTTGAGATCTCATTCCTCGCCCTTCTGGTGTCAATGTTGTTGTCTCCAGAAGGGTGTATCACCTGAAGTATCGACCTGATGGCAGTATCGATAGTCACAATCCACATCTTGTTTCTCAGGGATATTCTCAGGTACCAATTTTTGACTTTACTAACACTTTCAGCCCTGTGATCAAGGCTACAACCGTGCGTATTATTCTCGCTTGGGTCACTTTGCACAATTGGCCGCTTCATCGGCTTGATGTCAAGAATGCCTTTCTCAATAGTACCCAAGATGCTCCTGTGTATAAGAAATAGCATGCAGGTTATACAGGTCCGCTTCGACCTTCTCATGTTTTCCAACTTCAGAAGGCCATTTATGGTCTCAAGTAGACGCCTCGTGCTTAGTTTCAGCGCTTTAGTACTTTTCTACTCCAGTTATATTTTATATGCATTGCGGAAGATACCTCTCTTTTAATTTATTCTCGAGGTTCTCGGATGCTATATCTACTTGTCTATGTAGATAATATCATTTTTACTGGCAATGATTCCTCTCCCATCAGCTGATTTATCTCTCATGCTCATCAGTAGTTCTTCATCATGGATCTTGGTCCTTTGCATGGTTTAGAGATCTCTTAGTCTCATACCGGTCTTTTCTTGAGGAAAACTAGGTTTGCCATAGACATTTTTCAGCGGGCTAGTATGACAAATACTACTTCTGTCTCCACTCCCTTTGTTCCGGGTAGCCAGCTACACAGTACTTCTAGTCCTGAGTTCTCCAATACCACTTTGTACAGGTCACTCATTAAGGCACTTCAGTACATCACAATTACATGACCAGATATATCTTATGCTATTAGCACGGTCATCTAGTTTTTGCAGAGTCCACTTGACAATAATTTCCAGGCAGTTACCAGGATTCTTCGTTATATTCAAGGCACCCTTCATTATCGCCTTTCTTTATTTTCATCCTCTGGCTCCCTTCCTATTTTGGGTTACTCTGATGCTAATTGGTTTCGTTGCCTTGAGACACGCCGCTCCACTTATAGCTATGCTATTTTTCTCAACGGCAATCTTGTTTATTGATCTGCTAAGAAACAACCTGCCTTCTCTCGCTCCAGTTGTAAGTCAGAGTATCATGCTATGGAAAATAACTTTTCCGAGTTGGTGTGGATATATCACCTTTTGAGGGAAACATTAATTTCACTTCTGTATCGCCTTCGTTTCTCTTCTGTGACAACAACAATGCCATCTTTCTCGCCCAAAATTTAGTTGCACATAAGCGGGAAAAGTATATTGACATCGACTAGCATTTTGTTCATGAACTTGTGGCCTCTGGAAAGCTGCATGTTACTCATGTTCCTTCTTCGCTTCAGGTTGCTGACATCTTTACTAAGCGTTTACCCAGACCTTTGTTTGAGATGTTTCGATCCAACCTCTGCGTGTCGTCAAATCCCACACTTAGCTTGACGGGGGGATGTGTTAGAGTATAGATTATTGCCTAGTATAGTTGGTGTGTATTCCTAGGATTCTAGAATACTCTATACATATTCGTAAGATTTTATTCATTGTACTCTATACTTCATGTACCCCTATTAATACTTATAATGAAAGGCTACATAAACATGGGTTCTGACTCTCTCAATATCCATTAAAAATATGATGTTATGAGTATTAATTTCATATAATATTCAGTATTATGCATACTGATGTATGAACTTTTTCGTAAGTTATTTGAAACGCCGTTAAATTACAAGTAATTTTTTGTTCAAACCTGCTACTAGTATATATAACCATTTTATAATGGGAAAGAATAGCTAAAAGAGAATAAGATTGAACTTCAAGTGAGAAATGATAAAGTGTAATGGATGAAGAAATCCAAATTAGACAAAGTGTGGGAAAGAGTTTGGATGGTTGTTGGTTGGGTGTTTTTTTCATTTCACAAGCTACATTAGGTTTAAGTTTTAATGTTACTAATTTGCAGGTGGCTAAGAAAGTTGATCAGATTGTATAGTAATTTAGCAGGGACGAAATTTTGAAATCACTGTATGTTTTTATAGCTAATAGCATATGTGCTCTTTGTACTTTTCTGAATTGACTGACATTTAAGTTCAAGTTCTAGTGACACTAATATAATGTTGTGGAGTTCGAATCACACTTTCACCTCTTTAAATCAAGTCATAGTTTAGTTATATGTGTTTTTTTAAATATTCCCTCCGTCCATTATTTGCTTTAGCTGCTAACAATACTAAATTGAACTTATTTCAACACTTTTACAAGTATTATCTTAGGTGATATTGCATTAGATCAAACTAACATTTAACACTTTTCAATATTTATGTAACACTTTTCAAAGGTTTAAGTATCACTTTATAAGTTACTGTAACACTTTCAATAAGTGTTACAAGGAAAGCTGGTGTGTCCATTTAATAGAGTTATTTTGGGATCTTTTGTACTCATTTTGGTAGACTTTTATGCTTTGGATGCTCTATTTTACCTTGAATTCCTATTATTAGAGTTGAGAGTGACTTTATCGCTTTTGTCACTTGTAATAAGAATTCCG
>JAULKM010035611.1:0-13444 GCA_032355605.1 Rubia tinctorum
CCTGAAAGACACTTTGGGTAAAGAGGGTATTGATGAACTTATCCGTAAACTTTCCAAAGATAAAGGTTAGTGTCACGGTAACACTTTTTTTGTGGTTATTTGGTGGAGGGTCCACTTGGATTCATTTTTATTATGCTGGTCCCAACATTTGAAAAGGTGACAGACTGACACGGGAGGGGGGAGAAACGAGTCAGGGGTTATGTTTCAGAGTCTGCTGTTCTTTGGAATGGTTTAACTAGAATTGAATGACGGTTCAAACATATTTTGTGGCAAAGAGTTTGGATATGTTTTGTCCATGAAAATTCTTCTTTTATCTGCTACAGAGGGAAAAATCCTCGTGGAAGATATCGTCAAGCTAGGGAATGAAATGGAAGAGACGGAAAACAATGAAGATAAAGAAACAAAGAGAAATCAGTTGGATAACAAGTAAAGGTCATAATAGTTTCCTCATTTGTTGTCATTGAACTTGTCATATAGTTTCACCCGCAGAACCACTGGTCTGAACTCTAGTTGATACGCTTAGACTGGAGTTGGGAGTAGTAAATTACTGTAGAACTATGAAAAGTAAGAAGGCGCACAAGGCAATTGCTGTTACTTGTAATCTCCAAGTTTTGATATGGTGATATACTTGTATTCACTTTTCTTTGATAATTTGATGAATGATAAAAGGAAATGGTGAAATAGGCGGCGTGTATTTTTGGCTTGTAAATATGCAACAAAGTTCAGCTGATCTCAATCCAAGACCTCCAGTTAGCAGATAAAGATGTATAATTTGCATGTTATGATCAATAATGTTTTGGAGTTTTGAAATGAATGATGAAAGGAAGGCAACATTTAGTCACAGCTTTGAAGCCACGTTATATATCGTAGATAAAATACATAATATAATGGCAAAATTCCTATGGGATCCCAATCAGAAATCTAACCAATGACACTGATATTCAAAATAAAAGAATTGGGTTATCCTATTAGAAAATGTGTTATCCAAAACAAGAAAACGGATTGGGTTTTAGAAATCTTTACAATATGATTGACAACTTTTCAATAGAACTATGGTGGAAAATGCAACGGGGACAATCCCTTGGTCAAAATTAATGTGGCCACTGGTCAACACCTGACGGGCTAAAAAATGCTAAATCTTGGAATAGAATCAAAGAAATAAATCATTTAGCTCAAGAAAATACATTAATTAAAATAGGTACCTTTAAAAAAATAGGTAAAGGATCAGTGTCCTTTTGGAGTGCAAATTGGACATCCCTGAATTGACAGTATCTCAGTTTATAAATAGGGGTGGCAAAAATAGACCCGCAACCCGCGGGTCAAACGGGTTGCGGGTCTAACGGGTTATCTATTTTTAAACTCATATTGATTTGGGTTAAATGAGTAATGAGTCAAATAGGTAATTAAAAAATATGAGTTGGACGAGTTGGGTTTGCAGGTTAACCGCATATCAATAAAATGGTCAGGCCCACGAGTCAAACCCACGGGTTTACCGTTACCATTTTCCAATAACCCGTTTTATTTTCGTTTTTACAAGTAACCCTGTTTTCCTGTGACCCTAATTGCATGGAGCATCTTTTGGTTCACTGCGTCAATGCAATAGAGAGCAACGACGCGACACTGATCCAGCAGACCCTGTAAGTGCCCAACACCATTGCGCCTTCGGCGGCAACTCCAACTAGCTTTTGACGAGTGGATTCCTCCACGCATTGATTGCATGCGCCGCCATGAGTGGGAACTGCAAGCTCCTCGGCACTGCCATGGCGAATGTGAACACCAACCTCAACATCGACACCCACAAGTTTTCCACCATTGAGCTGGCGAGCTTCGTCGACCTAACGCCGTAATACAAAGAATCTCGAGGCCAAAGATGCCTCACTCTGAGATAGGGGACTCAACGGGGGAAAACTATGGTTAGCAAAAAAGTTGGGCTCTGATGAAGATCTCGAATGCGAACCTCTCACATCATTATGAAGAATGGATTGCTTACGGTTCAATTTATCCATCCAAAAATTTTAACTCCTTAGAACTTGTAGAAATATCCCAATGCATATTACTAAGTTCAACGGCCAAACTCCAGAATACAAACTCAAAATCATACGGAAATGCAAAAAAAATCCTACTCACATGCACATAAATCAAATCAATAAACCCATACGTGTTTATATTTTAACCTATATGGGTTGAAACTCATGGGTTTACTCATTATTTACCCCACGGATTGAGTGATTTTCAACCAGCGGGTTGAGCGGGTTTCAATCTGACCCATTTTTTATCCGACCCATTTTAAACCCGTTATAAAATGAGTTGAATTGTTTCATACCCATATTTTTCTACCCATATTACATGACCTATATTCGACCCGTCCGCCTATTTGCACCCCTATTTATAAGCCTAAAATATACCTTACTTTCCATATTAAAATATCATAATCAAGATCATTTCTTTCATATTTTAAATCAAGAACATAAAATCTGGTATGATTATGATGACATAATGATATGGAAACCAAATCAACATGAAAATTTCACACTCAAATCTACTTATGAGATACTCATTTCTAAAAAACAACCAATTAATAACTTTAAGCAATTTTGGTTCAATCTATTACCAAAGAAAATATACTTCTTCAATTGGAGGTTACTAACAGATTGATTGTAATTCCAGATGTGTTAGAAGATATGTCATTTACCTTCCAAATGTTTATTCTGTAAAGAAAACTCTGATGATCTGCATCATTGTTTTAACACCTGCATTATGATTCTGTTTGTATGAAAGCTATAAAAAAAATTCAACATCCAGAATTTGAACTTCAGCTATCTTTGGGATAGAATTTTGTTTTATTGCCAATTTCCTATGCAAAATAGATTTACATCAGCAATGGTCAAAATTATACCCATGATTATAACTTAGAATATCTGGTGTATCAGTAATAGAATCTTATATGATGATGAAAATCTCAACATACAACTTCTCATAAGAAAGATTTTATATCAGATAAAAGATATTTTGATTGAACAAAAATATTTCACCTTTGTGGGATCTGAACTCTGATTATCATAGACTTCTTGTTAGCATTAAGGGGCCGTTTGGTTCAAACAGGAGAAAGGGAATGGATCAGGAAAGGAAGAGGAAAAGAAAGGAAGGGAATGATATTGGATTTTTCAAACTGTTTTGTTCAGCAATGGAAAAGGAATCAAGTTCTCCTCCATTCTCTTTGTACTTATTTGGTTCAAGAAGGGAAACAAACTTTGATTTCTAATACACTACAGTTTAAAAACTCATGGCCATATATAAGTTAATCAAGTAAATTATCTTTAAAATAGGGAACTAAATTAATCAACCAAAATAATAAATTAAATTATTTATGTAATAAAATAATATATTTATACTAAAATATTGTAATTATTATTTATAGTATATATTATAAAAATATTATTATTTATTATAAAAATAATAGTACTATTAATTTTATTAATATTCAACCCATATACAATTCAAAAGGTAAATTTATTATATTATTTTTTACGTATTATTTTAATTCTTTTATCTTAAATTATTTAAGTTAAATTATATGTTACTATTTAATTCATTACTATTTATATTATAGAATTATAAATAACAGTATATATATAAAAATAATATATCTACTATAAAACAATATAACTATTCTTCAAAGAATAAAGTTAAAAATAATATGATTGTTTTTTACTAAAAAAACTGGTTAATATGAAAATTATAATTTTATTTAAATTCATCTTATGTGAAACTCGAAAAATAATATCATATTTATGATTAATGTTCTACCAAATTCTACGAGACTAAAATCTTAAATAACAGTGAACATATTATATAGTTTTTCAAAATTCTTCAAGGTTTAAGAAATTGGAACGTTTACGAGTAGGAAAAAATGCGTGAGTAACATAGTTTTTTATTCTTGGAAACGAAACATGAAATATGGGGAATTCGAATCTCATGGTGGGGTAGAGAATCACCATTTTCCGAATTGAGAGAATCTCAACCCGTAAAAAAGGAAGGGAATGATTAAAAATACCAACCAAACATTAACTAAGCGATTTATTACGTTTTATTCCCTTTTCCCATTCTGATTCCTCTCAACCTAACAGCCCTTAAAAGAAATACAAAACCTAAACAGAGAATTGCAGTCTGGGAATGCCCTGGACATTTTAAGCTAAAATTTGATGGTTCTTGGCTGAGTAATGGTGATGCAGGTCTGGGTGTAGTAATCCGGGATAATCAAGGTAAATTCATTGTAGCTGCTGCAAAATTCATCAAATGCTCATCAACTGTACAATCTAAAGTTGCAGCTCTACGGTTTGGACTCGAAATAGCATGGCAGGAGAAGATCAAATCAGTAGAAGTTGAAGCTGACTAATTGATGATGGTGCAGATCATAAACAAGTAAGTCACTCGACCTTGGCAATGCACATCAGAGTTCAAAGAAATTTGGAAGGTAATGAAGATGATGCTAGTGACAATTAAACACATCAACATAGACATAAATTCAGTTGCAGACTCCCATGCAAAGCTAGCTAGCTCCAAAAAGGTAAGCTCATTTTTTTTTCTTTTGCATGTCTTCTAAAACCAAGGGCGGAGCCAGAAAGAATCAGTGGCGGGGGCTGATATGCAAAGAAATTTTTTTTTGCCAATTTTCCTTCATATTAGAGGGGGCTGAAAAAAATTTAAAAATTTACCCTAAAAATTCCCGTAAATTTTAGCTTGGCGGGGGCTGGAGCCTCCTCCAGAACCCCCCTCCCCCCTACCTCCGCCCCTGTCTAAAACCTATACAAGGAATATTGAGACTGGATGAAAAGTCTACTCCTTATGTTAGGACATTTTAATCTTCTATTGTGTGTAATGTACAGATTGATGTACTCCCACCGCCCAGCCATTTCTGTACACTTTCCTTTTTAGTCCGTCCCAACCAAATTTGCACTTTTTTCATTTTAAGAAAATTTTAACATATCAAAAGACCTACCTACCCTTAAAAAACTAAAATTTTACAGTTGAAACTCTCTCTTTATTCTCCCACCCAAACCACTGCACTCCCACCTAGATCCCTTTTCTCTTTTTGGTTACTGCGCCACCCTTTCTTCCAACATTTCTTCTTCTCACCTACGCCACCCTTTCTTCTTCTCTTTCTCCCACCTTTATTCTTCTTCTTTTTCCCGCCACCCTTCTTCTTCTCCCAAACCCTCGTCGCCCGAACTCAGCTTCTTCTTCACCCAAAACCCCAAATCCCCTACTCGGATGTGGAGCAGGAGGATCGACACGCCATGGTCGAAAATGCCTTTTTGCCTGCGTAGTACAATGCCCCAGATTCTTTCAATTTTATTTTTCTGGGTTTTGATTTTCTAGGTTTTGGTTTTCTGGGTTCGCTTGGCGGATAGCGTCTAGTACATGAGGGATGATCGGGTGGTGGAAGAGAGGTGGTACGACGACATTGGTGGTCTTGGTAGTGGTGATTGGCGGGAAGGAGAGGGTGAGAAGTGGTGGTGGTGATAGGCAGGCGGACGGGGGAGGGTGGGAGGGGATGGAACGAAGAAGAAGGGCATTTTAGTAATTTTACTTCCCCAAAATGAAAACATCAACTTTCTCTTTCTGAAGATTTGGGTGGAACATAGGGAGTACTATTTATTGTTGCTATCATGTATATTATTGGACATTATAGATTTCCACGCATTTTGTTTTCAAGGAAACAGTGGCTCTTTAGTTCTAGATGACATGCTTAATGTACTTTTGGGGGAACCACTGTACCCGAAATCTCTATGAGGTTAGGTATTATGCCTCCCTCAATTTGTATTTCATTTTTAAATTATTAATAAATTGGTGTGGTTCGCCAAATCCCCACCATAAGAGGTGATGTTTCTTTTTTAAAAAAGGAAAAAAGGAAGCAATCTTTTCATTCTATTGGAAATTTTGTTTATGATGGAGAGGTAGAACAGATTTGGGAAGGGGAAGCAGACTTGATGAATCTTGAATATAACACCTATGTATACATTTTGACATCAAACTAAATTGCCATTAAACGTGACATTCCGCCAAATTCCCATCGTCACATCGCCGATGGATCCAATTTCTTGAATCCAAGTCTCCAACGTCGCCCTAGGCTGATCGTAGTTTAAGTAGAAGAGCATGTCTCCTGCGAGGCCATCTTATGACAAGACCATGTCTAAAATTAGAAATATATAAAGTTTAAAATAGGAGGTTTAAAATATGAAGGGTCTGGTCTAAATAGCAATATTATGAACTCGGGGTATGTTTCAGTATTGTACAAAAATACAAAGGCCGAATTGGAAAAACAATTGGGAAAAAGAGAAAAACGTATTCTTCGGAGGGGAAAAGGAAAACTGGTCATCTTCTTCGATCCCATACGCCGGAATCGATTCAAGATGTCGGTAGAGTGCAAAATTGGCTGGATGATTTCCACGCCAATGCCTTCCTTGGTTGATTCCACAAGATAATGAATCTCTAAAGCACTTGGGTCGAAGATCATGACGTCGAATCCCCGGTCGTAAATCCCCAGCTAGACTTCCGGTCGTATCTAAATACCAGAAAATTGCAAGGTTTGATGGCGTAACAAGACGCAAATTATATCCAGCCTACGTCAAACCAAATTCCAGAGTCAGTACGACGGAGTTGTGTGGTTTAGAATCCCCGATTGGGATCTTCATACCACCGTCTTAATCTTCAAGAACTGTTGAGAGAATCTCCACACCATTCATGAAAGAATCGAAATCCTGATGCCTTAGCTCACAAGATCGAACACAACTTTGAAGAAGTGCGATGAGTTGTTGATGCAGCGGCAGGTTGAATCTGAGATTTCTGGTGAAAGCGGTGTGAGATCCGGATTTTCTGGCATCGATTTTGGTTTTTGAGCGGGTCTGGAACCAGTTTCTCCAATTACCATATCTGGACCAATTTGCTGTTGGGCTTTGAAATAAATCAAATTATCAGCATCAAACTGATAAAACATAAAATTTAAATTTAAATTACTAAATAAAAATTAAATACACATCAAATTAAAGTAATAAAACATCAAGTTAAGAATATTAAAAATACAATTAAAATAGCTAAAACGTCAAATAAAACACTATAAATATAAAATAAAATTAGTAAGCATCAAATAAACATTAAATTAGAATCATTAAACATCAAATACAAACACTAAAAACACACATCAACAATTTATAAATAATTAAACATCAAAATACACATGTTAGTTAAAAATCAAACAGAATACCAAAATACACATCTAGATATATTAAAAATTATACTAATACAATAAAATATATATTAAATTAAAATAGTTAAGTGTCAAATAAAAGCATACACAAATTTTAAAAAATCAAAGTGTGCACCAAAATGTAACACTAACATCTAGCAAAATAAAACATCAATGTTGAAATTTAAAATATCAATTCATAATATTGAAACATCAATAATGCATTAATAATGATATAATATTTAAAAATATGAAACATCAATATTAATTTTTAAAATGACATTAAATCATAAATAAGATAAATTATAAATTTGAAAAAGCATAATGTTTGAAAAATAAGATAGTAGTAAAATATTATAAAATGATGCAGCGTTCAAAATAGTGGAATGCCAAATAAAAAACATTGAAAACTTAACATCAAATTAGAATATTTAAACATCAAAATATAAGAGTTAAAACATCAAATAAAAATACTAAAAACATAAAAAATTAAAATACTAAAATACGCATTAATTTTAAAACATCAAAATGTAACACCGATATGAAAAAAATTAAAACATCAGTACTAAAAATTTAAAAATGATTTTAGACGATTGAAACATCAAGGATTCTCTAAGTAAGAGTACAATATTCGGAAGAAAAAATAAACATCAATATCAATTTTTAAAAGGACGAGCTGAAAAAATAAAATATCAATCAAAATGAAAGTATAAATTCTAAATTAAAATTTTAACTAGTGTCAACATGTATAAAGTGTCAAAATTTTAACATGCAAATACAAGATTTACAATAAAAGATCAAAATTTAACTTTAAGACACATGATTTTATTGAATAAATGGATTCCGAAAAAACATCACAAGGTTTGGTTGAAACATCAAGTACTAAAAATGAAACACCAAGTCTGATATTAGAAACCAGCACATTGCACGGAAATGAGGGAAAAATCGATTCGTGAATTTCTCTGACCCAAATTCTTGACCCGCGAGATTCTTATGACCCAGAATCAATAATTCTCCAATTATTTACGTCCATCTCCCCTAAAATTTGCACCCAGATCCCTCCTTCCTCTCCCAAAATTTCTTAAATTATATTTGGAACCCCATCTCTAATTAAACTTCATCATATTGCATACTAATCCTTGGTCTTGCCCTGAGACGGTCTCGCACGAGAATATTTCCAAGAAGAATCAAATGAAAAGGAATTGGAGGTTTCATACTCCCCCGATTTTTTAATATTGACACACTTACCATTTTTTATGGTTTTTAAAATTGAAATTTTCCCCTTCTGATAATTACGAGTTTTTTTTCATCCATCAACTTACTTTTGATCCTTCCAATACAATTTCCACCATTAATTCTTCTTTCTAAAAAAGTTTGTGTCATCTTACAAGAGCTCAATATTTAATGATTAGAGGAAGCATAATGGCCCTCTCATTAAGGGCTTCTAACTTAAATCCACACTAAAATTAAATATTCTTGTTAAATGTGTTTCATGTCATACCGTCTAACATCTAAATCAATTATACTTCATCTGCCCCATCATAAGATGTACACTTACTATTTGACAGTCATATTTTGACCATATATTTGAATAGATACATAAACAATAATATTATCGTGTGTGATATTGTTGGATTTGTCGTAATAAGTAGTTTCTAAATATCGAGTTTTTATGTGCCATTATTATGCACAGCTAAAGATATTAACGTTCAGACATATTTCTTGAAAACCGTGAAAAACATTCTGTGCAGCTTATACTAGGACGCATAAAGTATTAAACTTAATTTCTATAATTTTTAAGTATTGATACTCCCTCTGTCCCAGCAGAATTTGCACATAATCTTTTTCACAGCCTCTAAGAAACATGGTTGACTGTAAATATATGTAACTACGGGCAATAACGACACATAAAATTGATATTTAGAAACAACATGTTACGACGAATCTAATAATATCTCATACGATAATATTATTCATATATTTATTTGAATGCATGGTCAAAGTTCGACAACTTTAACTGCCAAATAGTAAGTGTGCAGATTTGGCTGGAAATGAGGGAGTAATATATAGTATTTTTTAAAAAGGGAAAAGTGCACAAATAACCCTATTAAATTGTGAAAGTGCAGATATGACCCTGTAAGATCTTAAAGTGTGAAACTAACCCTAAGTATTTATAAAATTGTGCAGTTATACTCATTTTGTTCAGTTCTGGCATTGACACGATGAAATCAACCGTTGACCAAAACTAAAAAGTCATAAATATCGCTAGGTTTAAAACTGAAAATAAAATGACTATTCTACTCCTAGACTTCTTCTTTTTCATCTTCAAACACACCCACTAGCCACCTCCGCTCCGCCACTCCGGCAGCTCTTGCACCACCTTCTTCTCCACCTATCTCTAGCACCACCTCTCTCATTCTCGTTGTAACCCATACCCTCGTCGTAACCCTACGCGTTGTGACCCTACCCGCCAATTATAATTACCTCAAGATTTTTTGATCCACCGCTCCATCAGAGCGAACACCGTGCCACGGCCATCGAAGTGAACACTGCGTTACCAGAGAAGAGAAGAGAAGGTCACGCCTTCTCGCGACGACAGATAAGGCAATGTTTTTTTCACAAATCTTCTGCGTCATGGTTTTAAAGAGGGCCACGAATGGCCGAAGATGGGGAGAGGGAGGAGGTGGCGGAGAAATGGAAATCAATTTAACCTATTTCTGGGCGTAAGAGGAATGGGAGGTTGGGAGATCGTCGTCGTACCTCTCAAAGTTACTATTTTAAGCCCTAAAGTTCTCTTTAACTACAACTAAGTAGATAATGGCAAATCGGGGTCGTCCACGAAGAAGAGAAATTTTCCAACGGGTTTTCACATATAAAGGTGAATACTACACTAGATATATAGATATACATATACATATATATATATATATAAGCATGTAAAGAGGGGGGGGGGGTTGATTGGTTTTTCTAAGTTACGAATTTAAAGACAAATTAGCTAGCAAGCAATGTAAATCTAGTAAATATGCAACAAACTACTAAGAAGAGATTAAACACAATTACGAGACCTTGGTTTCAATTGATTTTCATTTCCAAGCCTCTTATCTATCCTAGAACATACAACCTATTCAATACTTATACTACTTGTTGTGAAGATAAATCTTCTACCCTTCTTTTATATTAGTTTAGTGAATTCGACATCTCTTGCTAAACCTCACTGATGGCTCCTTTAGTCATTCAACGCCTAAAAGTATCACATTAATGGCATTAAGTACGAAGAATCAACAAGTTTGGTAACACTTATAAACAGTACACTGTGTCTAAGAATTGAACCAATTCATGCATTTACACAAGATTAGTAAAAAAAACGTTCAACGTTACAAGACTTCTCCTATTTTCTACACAAAACAAGCATAATAAAGAGTTCGACATTATCAAATTCATCTAGCATTTATCAAATCATCAACCATATTAGAATCTCTAATTCATGCTCTTGGATTTCATATCAAAACAAGGGAAAATTAGCTACTTTCTCCCAACCCTAACAAATAATCATTCAAGCAATTCATAAACTCAAACTTCTAACACGATTAATTCTTTCAACAACTAACATTCAAGAACAATAAATGCACAATATAAAAGCATTAAATAGCTCATATACAATTCTCAAGACATTGGCTTAGAAGTCTTAATCAATTGCTCCCAAGACTAAGTTTAGCTACTAGAGTTCATACTAAACAACAATAGCAATTAAAACATAAATTCAAGATGAAACAAAGATGAAAATGGTAGAAAACTAAGGTTTTATGGCTGCAGAATCGGGGAGAAGAAGTTGGGTGAAGGAGAGAGGATAAGATGGTATTTATAGTACAAAAATTCAAAAAGTAGATCAGGGCAGCGACCTGTCGGGAGTCACGACACAAGCGTCTCGAGTTGCGACAGACAGAGTAAGCTGCTTTTTCAACGTTTTCTTCTTCTTGTCTAAGCATAGCCATCTCTTCTTCACGTCTTTAAGTCTTCATGGTCTTCATTGTCTTCAAAATTAGTTTTCATGGTTTTAAAATCTTTAAATTATTACCTTGTCTCACAAAATTCCTTAGAAAAGTGATAAGAGCGCAAAAGTAGCCCTTAACTCTCCTAATAGAATTTAAAGGTAAAATGGAGTATCTAAAGCACGAAAGCATACCAAAATGAGTACAAAAGATCCCAAAATCACCATATAATATGGACACATCAGAAGTGGAAGAGGAATGAGAGGAGAGAGGCGGAAGAGAAAAGAGAAAGAAAGGGTTAAGATTGTCTTTTCCTATTTTTTATTTTTTTATTTCAGGGGTATGATTGTCATTTCACCTATTTCTGGCCTATTTGACTGTTGACAATTTGGTCAACGAAGTCCAAGGTTAGACTTGCACTTCCAAATTTTACAAGGTTATATCTGCACTTTCGAACAAAACATAGGGTTAAAACGCACTTTTCTCTATTTAAAATTATAATTTTAATAAATAAAATAAAAATTAAATTACTTCATTATTCATATTAATTTTAACCCTATGTTTTGGTCGAAAGTATAAAAATGACCTCGTAAAATTTGAAAGTGAAAAAATAACCTTGAATTTCGATGACCAGAACGTTAACGGACAATAATACCCTCCCTACTTTTTTAACAAAATAATTTTTTTCTTTTCCATTTTTTCCATTTTCTCTTCTTTCTTTCTGGTTTTGTTTCACCACCACCGCTCCCTCCATTTTTCTCTTCTTTTTTCTTTATGGTTTCCCGGCAGTGGTGAATCTCTCAACGGCAGAGGGGGTGGGCGACGCAGTTGGCTGAGGTGGCTGGCGGAGCTAGGGTTTCTAGGCGATGAGGGTGAGCGATGCAGCTGGCAATGGTGGGTGACGGGAATAGGGTGGCGGGACGATGGTGGTGGGCAACGCAGTTGGCAGAGCTAGGTTTTTTGGCAACGGGGGTAGAGGCGGGGCAGTAGAGAGCGACAAGGATAGGTGGTAGCAGGTCACTGAGTCGTCGACTTTGAGATTTGGTGGTGTTGGGTTGTAGGTTGAGATGGGGTGGAGCGTGACGGGGCTAGAGAGGAGCACGGTAGGGAGAGGTGGGGGCGAGTCACTGAGAGGCGGAGCAACGATGGTAGATCGGTGCGGTGGCAGAGTTAGAGAAACTGAAGAAGAAAAATGAAGAAGAAGAAGAAGCTGAAGAAGAAGAATTGAGGGGTAAACTTATCTACAAATTTTCAGCTTTAAAGTTAGTGGTATTTATGTCTTTTCATGTTTGGTCAATGACTGACTTTTTGAGTCAACGACGGATTTGAGAAAAAAATATAATTACACAAATTTACAAAAAAATAGAATTAATTTTGTACTTTCAAAATTTACATCATTATATCTGCACTTTGAGTTTCATTTTTTCACTTTTCTATAATGACACAAAGGGACATTTCAAACTTGGTTGACGAAGGGTAGATTTGCAAATATAATTAAGTTGATCAATTTCCTTTTATTCTGAGGGGACTGTTTTGTAAATTTATAATTCTCCAGCCGTGAATGAAAGTTTTCTCCTCCTTCATCACTTCCGGGATTTCTTCCCTCAATCTCGCCGTGTTTTCCGTGATGGGATGGGAGAGAAGAATGTTTCAAATCTGACAACATTTTCCAAGCTTTCCCTTCTTCAATTTCCTTCCCAAATAGCCCTCTTACCGCCCCTCAAAATCGCCCTCTGGAAATGCTGCTACCGGGATGATAGATCCTAGCCTTCCTTGGTTAACTTTGGTTGCGGTAGTTTAATCTCTTGCTTTTGGAGCCGCTTTGAACGGTCTGGTTTTCCAGGACTTGATATCCTGAGTATTTTTTATGTGTTGCAGTCTCTGCTAATCGATGGTTGTCAATATGGTTTAAGGTAAAATTAGTCTCTAGAAATAGTTGGATGTGTTATCTTATGTTTATAATTGTTAGAATGATTCGCAGAACAAAAGAGGAAGACCAGGTCCCCTGCTTTCTCCATTGTAAGTGGGAATTAGAATTTTCTCGGGTTTGATTCGTGTTTCGGGATTTTGGCATACTATGATTTATTTGAGTATGATTTTTGTTTGTTTGTTTGTTGCAGCTCGGGGACTACTCGTGTGGTGGCGAAGTTTGTACCTTTCAATGATGACCTGATGGAGACACTATGCATATTTACAAGACTTCTTATTC
>JAULKM010035622.1:0-13444 GCA_032355605.1 Rubia tinctorum
CTAGCTACTTAGTTGTAGTTAGTAAGCAATAAGGGCTTAAAAATTACATCTTTGAGAGGTACGGCGACGACCTCCCAGTACCCGTCAGATCATCCTCATGTACCCTATTTTTCCTCCTCAACCTCTTAATATTGATGTTCCAACCACTCTGACCTCTCAGAAATAAAATTGGGTACTGCAATGGATCATAGCATCCATAGTAATGCTTAATAGCATACCCTTTATTCAGAGAGTCATACACCTGTATGGGTATAGTGCAATCGGACTATGGATCCGGAAGCTCAACATAAACAGCTGCCACTTGAGATGTTGATGGGAGATTATATACATGCTGATTAAGGTTTGGGCTACCATTTAGGACAAAGTCTGTTGATGCCAAGCAAGGAATGTCCCTTAAGGATTTAAAAACATGGCAGTACGGGTTTGAATATAGCTCTTTCATCAACAACTCTACTATTTCTGTTTCAAAGCCAACATATAATGCAGAACGTGCTTCCAACTCGTGATCAGTGTAAAAAAATATAGTTGGACGCCAGAAGAACTATACTCACTGGTATTTCAAAGGATGTAGAAAATGATATATTTAGCCATGAACTTTAAAAGTGTAGACACCACTAACATTGGCAGTTAGAGAAGTATCATAGTGCGTACCAAAGGTCGTAAAGGTTAATTTATTTTTATATGTTCTAATATACCGCTTAAAATTAACCGACTTTTCATTCTTCCCAACCAACAATTCACAAATATTGGAAATTACAGGTATAAACACTAAAGATACATCGCCCGAAGCGCAACAGAAATTCTGAGGCTTAGTATTATAGCGTTTAGCACCACAGTGCAGACAAGGGCAAACCTCAGGCAGCAATCTGGCTGACTTACTAACCGCAAAGTAGTTTTTTTCCTCGGGAGGATGACACCCTATTTCCTAATAAAATAGGCAACAATAGATGAAGGATCACAAGAAGAAATCAAGTGCAACACACACATTAATTTTCTATTTCCTTGTGAAATAGGAAAAAAGAGATGAAGGATCACAGAAGAAATCAAGTGCAACACGACACATTAATTTACGGCCAGAGTTAAAAAAAATAAAACAATGGCAGAAATACCATAAAATGTAGCACGTGACAATTAACTAACTACATAATTCCACCGCTGATGTGTATGCCTAGACCACCACCGAATACAGTTTATTTTCATCACGTAAATTAGCTAAAATCAACAGATGGATGGGGGAACAAAAAACAGCCAATTTTAACACATACTCTCAGAAAAATAAAGAGGCAAAAATAAACGAGCCATTTATTGTATATAGACTAGATCCATGGCCAAAATTATTTGAATTAACAAGATTGTTCAGAATGTAAAGCCTTACAAAAGGGAACTAGAGCATAAACAACTGGGTTCAACCGGCGGCAATGCAAACAACACATTACGTTGAAGATACGGAACTAATTTTTCGTTGCCTATTTTAAAAATTAAAATAAAGAATAGATAAATTTAGGCCTTGAAAAATTCCACCACATAATGGTAAGAGTTAAATGTGACAAAAATTTAATCTCACCACAAAATGGAAAAACAGTAATGAAAATGACCATTGGATTAACCCAATTTTTACTCAAATGAAAATTACAACCACCAACTTCATCTACACATGCATACTTTGCGATCTAAAGACATATTAAGGAAAAACATTAACTTCTAACAATGAAATTGGCTACACCCAAAACAACAATCAAACAAAGCATCGATCATATTCAGGGGAGTGGGAGAAACTTGCGGCACAAGGCCGAGGCAACGATAGCTCAGGAGAAACACATTGTTGCTCATGAGAATCACGCCGACCAAGTAGATAACCACAAATGGAGAATGCCTCCATAGCCTCCATCATGGCCGGCATTGAAAAGCTGACAGACTGGATCTCCAGAACAGCAAAACAAGCATCATAAGCATCTCATGAAAATTCAGGAAGAGGCCAATAGTAAGCAACAATCAAATTTTAAAAATGAGAATTAATAGAAGCTCTGAAAATGAAACAACACTTAGGGACAAGAATACAAAATGAGAGATCACACAATATTATAAAATGTATAACAAATCTAACCTATTATTTTTGCTGTCAGTAATCATTTAATATATGTAGTCAGCTATTAGCTTCTTAATGACGTGGGAAGTGAAAACAACCAAATATTGAGCCTCAATATTTGAAATATGAGAAGACTTAGTTTACTTTCATTTAGTTGTCCATATGATAAATAAAAAAGTTGTCCATATTCCAAATACATAATCAGCAGAAATGTGTTGGTGATATGAAAACACATATAGCAAGAAATGATGGACTTAAACATAGTTAGTCTTCCTCTCTGAGCTTTCTTGCATCAAGTTTTCATTGTTGTTTGCACTATTATATTCACTCACATCATGGAATATTGAGCTAAAATAATGAGTAAAAGAAATTTCACAGCCAAGATCCCAAATGTTTGGAATATGGAAAGAGTGAGCTTAGTTACATTTAATATCGCCACTAGCAAAGTTCCCGCATTCTAATAAATTTGCAAGGTCATACACAATTACCATAAGCTAAATAAATCAACGTTCCATTGCCCTGATCTGGTCCAAAAATATACACCATATCATAATCAGCAAAATTCTGATGTCGCAAGCGAAAACTACAAAAGTAGTCTATTTCTCCGACACAACTCACTCAATCTTTCCATCATGCTTCAGTAGAGCCAAATTAAATCTAAAACAACCAAACAAATCCTAGTCCATATCCAAATGTAAATTCCTGTAATCGGCAACATGAAGTTTCCATCTACTCATATTTAACAATTGATCTTTAGCACTAATCAAATGGTTAACAATTTGAGAGTCAATGCTATTTTCCAGCACAAGGGTACAACCTTGACTAATATATAATCCAACTGTTATCAAAAAAGTGAATGAAAAATTATACACTGATATGTAACACAAAATTGTTTGAGCACATAAGTCATAAGACACCACGTTTATCGTGACATTTTGGTTCTGGGAAAATGGTGCAGCAGAGAGTAAGCCAGAAAACTTTTTTATTCACAAAAGGAAACACTCACTGAGTTTAAATGCCTGGAAAAAAAAAGCAGAATTCATTTATACATAATCAGAAAAGCATAAGACATTTATATAAATGAAATATTTCAAGTATATAAAATAAAAATATAATAAGTTTTTGAATTTTCTTCAATCAGTTAAGAATTCTGTTTATTTTTCAGACCTCAGTTACTATTAGCGTTATGATCGGCCAGATTATTTAAAGTTATTTATATTCCATGTACCTGCTCCTCAGTATGCTCAACTAAGTGACCTGGTCTCTCAAGTCAGTATGAGTTTAAATTTTCCCACGTGCCCTTACTTGCACACGACTATGGAAAGGAATTTTTAAAGTCACATGTGCATTGCATTCATCATGTTGGAAAGTAAAATTTTCAAATCAAACAAGTTATGGTAAAGAGTGTGAAATTTCATATGATATTAAATTGAGATAGGGAGCTATTGAACTCAAAAACCACAAAGATAACATAAGTGTAAAAATCACTGCCCACCCCCGATTCTTCCTACTTATTAAAGTAAATAAATTTTTAGGTGTAAAGGCAGGTTGATGTGTACAACATAATTAATATAAAATTAGTTAAAACATAATATAAAATTAGTTAAAATATAAACAACATAATCAATGTAACCAAAGTGCATAATATATAATCAGAATTCTTGCAAAGGAATAGTTTCTTAGAGACACTAACAATGCAGAGAGGCAATCTGTACGCAAGATCAAATTTGTAAAATAAAGGCAATCAACATATCACTAATCCATTCATTGCAGCCTTCTTTGTGGAGCAAAAGATTCATCCATTGCAGGAACGATACTGGACAGTCCCTCCGTAAAAAAAGTCCATTTCATGATGGAAGTCGTTCAGACCACAAAAATTGACACCATAAGTTTACTGTATGTTCTCCCTGCCTAGCTCCATACAAATAGCAACACTTCCCATATACTTTATATAATTTGACCTAAACTATACTCTGTTGATTTGTATAAATGTATGCCTCCGGATGAAGGTAGCTCTCAAGTACATGCGGCATGTAATTCAAAATAAGGCAAACCTTGACATAATCAGCCTTAATTGCTCACAGGTTACAAATCTCCAACTCTTGTACATTGTGAACTTGATACTTCTTTAACATATTTTCCTTGTTTGTTATAGCAAGTTTGCTCAGGTTTCTAACTAAAATTTAGTTCAACGTGGTCTATCACAAATGAGGTTGGAGTATTGGTGTCAACCAAGTAAATGGATTTTAGGAAGCTAATCTCAAATTCCTTTTAAATGCAAACAATATTCTTAAAATCTGGTTCACTTGGAGGTTACTTGTACATCGTCATGCTTTCGTCAATGCTCTCTTTACAAAACTTTTAGAGGAATGATTTCTGTACTTGAGAAAACAAATGGCCTGACAATAGGTTACTTGTACATCGTCATACTTTCATAATGCTCTCTTTACAAAACTTTTAGAGGAATGAGTTATGTACTTGAGAAAACATATGGCCTGACATATTGTCATGCAGTAAAAAATTTAGGTGTAAAGAAAGGCTGATGCGTACAACATAACTAATATAAAATAAGTAAAAACATAAACAACATAATCAATATCACCAAAATACATAGTATATAATCAGAATTCGTGCAGAGGGAAAGTTGCTTAGAGACACTAACAATGCAGAGAGGCAATCTGTATGCAAGATCTAATTTGTATATTAAAGGCAATCAACATATCACTAATCCATTTATTGCAGTCTTCTTTGTGGACCAAAAGATCCATCTATTGCAGGAATGGCATTAGACAGTCCCTATGAAAAAAATCAGTTCAGGATGGAAGTTGTTGATACTGCAAAAAATGACACCCTAAGTTTACTATTTGTTCTCTCTGCCTAGCTTCAGTAAAATAGCAACATTTCCCATATACTTTATATAAACTGGGCTAAACTACACTCCGTTGATTTGTATAAATGTATGCCTCCAGATCAAGGTAACTATTGAGCACATGCAACATGTAATTCATAAGAAGGCACACCTTGACATAATGGGGCCTCAATTGGTCACAGGTTACAAATCTGAAACTCCTCTACATTGTGAACTTGTTACTTCTTTAACAGATTTTCCTTGTTTTTTTATCAAGTTTTCTAAGATTTTTAAATAAAATAAGCTGAAGATGGTCTCTCACAAATGAGCTTTGACTACTGTTGTTAGCCAAGCAAGTGGATTTAAAGAAGCTAATTTCAAATTCCTTTTACATATTGTCATGTACTTTTGTTTACAGTTGTCCAACCTGAGTTGATTTCCTCTATACTTTCAGATATCACCTGGAACATTCATTCGTCCTCCGTTTGAGCAGAGAAAAATGACTAATTATGAAACCACATCACTCAGATGACATTTTTAAATCTTATGCGGTATCAATACTACCATAATTAAATTTATCCTCTCTTAATCAAACACGAATATAAGTAACAGGAAAATAACGAGGACCTAACTCAACGGCTGTCGAATTATTGATGCAAACTTCACCAAACATAGATTCAGAGAGGATGAAACCCCACAATGAAAAGAAACATACATTCAGAGAGGAACTCAAAAGCATTAAAATTCTATAAATCATAGACAGTGACCCAAAAAACATACAGCTGAAAGTGAAACTAACCAATAGGAAAGCTGGTGAGGAAATCTTCCAACCCATTATTGTTGAATGGCACATCTGTGGGACTGTCTGCTTCAAGTGCAGCCTTTCTTTTGTTGGCATAAGCCAGCCTTCGTTTGGCGAGCATACTCGTTTTCTCTTCCGTGGGAATTTTAGCATAACCCTTCCTCCTTTTAGTGGCTCGATCCATTTACTGTAAAATCATTAGCTACACGGATCCAGTGGGAATCAGCGTGATTATCCAAGGGAACTGAAACTTCAGGACTCAAATTTAACCCGACTACTCACCTTCACGGAAAGGAAAAATTGGATTCCCTGATTGAATTGAATAAAACAATATTCGAAATCCACCGGAAAGTATCAGAAGAAGAAGTGGTCGGCCAGGAAGAAGTTACTTGAATTCATATATATCAGAGAAGCAGAGGGCCACTAATTAAAGAGTCACATCGTGGTGAGGATTTTTGTCAGATATGTCAACAAATTCCATAATTTCAGGAAACAAAGTACAATTTGATTGGATTCTGATAAATCCCTTCTCCCTGCAT
The DNA here is from genome assembly GCA_032355605.1 of Rubia tinctorum. Taxonomy (NCBI): domain Eukaryota; kingdom Viridiplantae; phylum Streptophyta; class Magnoliopsida; order Gentianales; family Rubiaceae; genus Rubia; species Rubia tinctorum. The sequence goes on from JAULKM010035622.1 coordinate 6,276, forward strand.
AGAGGCGGCAAAAAATAATTGCAGGAAGCAAGCTTACTTTCATTGAGGCTTGGAAAATTTGGGATTTACAAAACACCCCTTGTAAAATAAAAAGAAATTGTGGAACTTAATACTATTTGCACATAAGCCCTTCATCAACCAACAAATGTCTTGCATTATAATGCCAATATAGATAAATTGTGAACAAAACATGTAATCTAAAAAATGGATTCGTCTTAGATGATTGGGAAAGTAAAAAAATTACAGAAATATCCTTAATTAACGATGAAAATGCAAAGAAATCTTATTATAGTTGGGATTAATAGTATTAAAGGTTGAAATTGACTTAGTTAACTTGAGAAAATCAAATTACTAAGTTTGGTATGAGATATAATTAGTGTATAAGACCATGGCCAATGGGGTTTCTTACCAATTAAATATATTATTACTCTCAATCTCTCTCTTCCACCCCATCCTAAGAAACCACTAAGAGCACCTCTAATGGTAAGCTACAAGGGGTTGTAGTTTGACTTGTCATGTCATCTTTTCAAACTAATGATGTGGCAAACTATATACTCACATAATGTTTATCTACATTCATGTGTTGTTTGATAGGTCAAACTACAATATTCATCTTTATTTTCAATTAAATATAAATGTTGAATGTCAAACAATAATAATTAATAAGTTAAGGTTTATTTTTATACTTTAAGTTAAATTTATTTAAAACAAAAAATGCATAATATAAAATGATTTTGAATTTAAACAAGACAATTTTATTAAAATTCATTTTCATTGTATACTTTTCTATATTATTTTTTAAAAATATATATTATTGATTGATTTACGATTCCATTCATGCTTGAGAAATAACATAAAATAATAGGGATATATATCAATATAACCATACATACTTGACTAAATACCAATATAACTCTCAGATAATTTGTAGTGCAAAAATAACCCTAACTAGTTAATGTAAGTGTCAATATAACCATCAGACCCCATTTCTGGCACCGTCGCTATAACAGGTTGGATTATATTAGCACATTATGAAAACTGATAGGGTTGTATCAACACATTCCTAAAACTTATACGGTTATATCAGCACATTCCTATAAGTTTTGGCATTTATACTGATTATGTAGGGTTATATTGGCACTTTCAAACACTAGAAAGTTATATTGGCACTTATGTCAAGTAGGTAGGGTTATAAAAACACTTTTCTCAAAATAATATTACTATATTATTAACTATATTTTTATACCCAAGAATAATTTTATCATCACAAAGTCTTGTTTTAGACAGTTAAAACTTTAAGCCATGATTTAATGTGCAATTATTATAAATTCACTTGGGATTTTTTTAAATATGCTAATAAATTTAGGAACCTACTGTGCAATAATCAAAATAATATATATCACAGAATTTTTATTTTTATTTTTCATTTCATCCCTCCTCCTTCGATCAACAGTAACCACCACCGCTCTGCCATCGCGCTTCTTCTTCTTCCACCGGCAGCGCTAGGGCAACCACCGACAATTCTTCTTAATCCACCAGTGATTCTTCTTCCGCCGACTACGTTGCTGCTCTACAACCGCTCCCGATCAGAAATCGCTGCTCTGCATCTACCATCACGCTTCTTCATCTTCTTCCGTGGTGAGATCGATGAGACGGTGGGGCTTCTGCGGCGGAGGACATCGGAGGAGCGATGGTGGCGCATCCATAATGAGTTCGTGGTGGAGTTAAGCGACAATGACGGTACTAGGGTTTGCATACAACAACGATAACGGTGATGCGAGGCGAGATGATGCACATAGATGGCAAGGCGACGAACGTTGCGTTCTTTCTTCAGGCGTGTGAGATCCACGCGCCTCGGTGAGGAAGAAGATTGTGTGTGTTATCACCCGTGGACGATGGACTACAAATGATAGCGATAGCAATGACAAACAATAGTGGCAGCAATGACCAACGACAGTGGCAACAACGGCCAACGGCGGTGGCAGCAGGCGGAGGTGCCTAAGCAGATGACTGAGCTTCTGCTCATGAGAGGTGAGGTTTAATTTTGTGTTTTATTTTTTCAAAGACTTGCTGATTTTTATTATTATTTGACTGAGTATGTGATCAATAAATATTCTTTGGTGTAGTGGTTAGTACTAAAGACTTTAAGGTTATAGTCTCGGGTTCGAATCCTACCAGGTTCTGATTTTTAAGAATTTATATTATTGAGATACATGTTGAGCTTTATTATTATTTGACTAAGAGAATGTTCATCAATTGTTCTTTGGTGTAGTGGTTAGTATGTGGACTTTGAGTTTAGTGGCCTGGGTTCGAATCTCATTAGGACTAATTATCTTGAAGAATTTATGTTGTTGAGGTACTTTAACTTTTTGGTTGAGGTTTGTATCTTTTTTTCTATTGTGTTGATATTTTTCATTATTTAGGTGAAGTTTATTTGATTTAATTTGATTTTTTGTACTCCCTCCGTTCCAACTCTATTTGCCTTTCTGTTTTTTAACACCATTCTCTATCAAAGTATGACCACATATTTGAATAGATATATGAAAAAAATATTATATGATATTTTTCAATTCGTCGTAACATGAAATTTCTAAATCACAATTTTTTATTTGCCGTTTTTGTACGTAAGAAACATATTAACGGTCAAACATGTTTCTTGAATAGTGTGATAATGATTATGGTTCAAATAGAGGTGGAACACATGGAGTGGTTTATTTGTGCGATATGGATTTATATTTGATTTTTAAAAATATTTTCTAATGTTGATGTTTTTCATTTTCCATCTGAGTTTTATATTATATAAGTTGATGTTTGGAGTGTCTTTTTTCTTGTGTTGGTGTTTTTATTTTCTGGATGAGGTTTAGGTGCTAGAATTTGATGTTTGTAGCTTTTGGATGATATAGATTGATATTTGTAGTTTTTTTAAAAAAATTGTTGATATTTTATGATTTTCAGAGTGAATAATTTATACTCTTGAGATACTGTAGTTTTTTGTTGATGTTTCTAGTTTTTTTTTCCTCCCATGTTGGTATTTTTCATTTTTCTGGCGAGTTTTTGTTGATATGAGTCGATGTTTTGTAGTTTTTTTGAGATTATACGGGTTGATATTTTTACTTTTTTCCCCTTATGTTGATGTTTTTTATTTTCTATGTGAGTTTTAGGTGATAAGAGTTGATGTTCGCAATTTTTTTGGTGATATGGTTGCTGCTTTGTAGTATTTTTTTTCTTATGTTAATGTTTTTTTAAATTTTTGGGTGAAGTTTATGCAATAGAAATTGATGTTTTCAGCTTTTGGGCGATATAGGTTGTTTTTTTGTTGTTTTTTTAATTAAAAAGAAATGTTAATTGAAGCTTTATTGATTTTCAGTTTATAATGTTTTCATAATTTTCAGTTTATGATTTTATGATTTTTAGTTGAAATTTTATTAGTTGTAGTCAACGTTTTTTCAATTTTTAGCTAATTTTCGTTTGATTTTTTATAGTATTTTTTTACTGTAATTTTTTAGCCGATGTTTTATAAAAAAAATTGATGTTTTGCTAGTTATAACTGATGTTTATAATTTTTAGTTCGGTGATAATATTATTTTTTGCATTTTTTAAACTTTTTTTATTTTTTTTGTAGATTATAGATGGCAGAAAATGATGGAAAAAACTGGACAAAAAAACCAATAAAAAATATTAGCGATAGGTCCCAGTAAAATTATAAAAGATAGGTCTATAAAACTAGAATATAATTAGAATTGCAAAAATGGCACTGACTAAAGTTTAGGTTGTCTCACAAGTGACCATCTCTTTTATTATATAGTCGTTATAATTATTATATTTTGAATAGATTTATTTTTGTTATTGTTACAATTTAACATTGATTACATTTTCTACCATTGAAACATTAAATGCATCTGACATCAAACATGTAGTGTGGACTCTGCAACAAAGGTGGGTAGACCTGCTGCAATTTATGAAATTTTGCAAGCATGTCCAAAAGCATCACGTTGGAGATGCCCTAAGAAACCACTTTATTTTTTCTTCCACAATGGTAGAAATCACTCTCTCTGCTATTCATGAGCTCCACTTTATTTTCTCCATGATGCTCATTAATTTACCAATAATATTTAATTTAAATAAATTTGTTTAGTCAAATTTGTGGGATAGACGGGATTTAATTAGAATAATAAAAGGTAAAAGGTCTTAGTGGCAATATTACAATTTTATTATGCAATGTGTAGTAGTTATAAATTTTATAACCCGATTCATGTAACTCAAAAGTTTTATCTTCATTTCTTCTAATTTTGCAATTTAAACCTTGGTGTTTCCATAACTTATGGAAAGACCGTCTTTCAAAAGACAGACTCATTTGTTTATCCAAAATAAATTGGGAATAGTCTATACTAATCACTTAAAGAGCAACCATTTTGACAAGTGACATCCTTTATACTTGCCACATCAGCTTGCCATATCATATTTAAAATAATAATAATAATGTAATTACTAAATGCAACATTCCTTCCTAAACAACTTAAATCTGCCTCATTTAATATTTCCTTGATGAGTGTATTTTGTGAACATCCCTTTCATAGGCAAATGTTCAATTCTGTCTAATTGATTTTGTGAGAGATTTATATTTCCTATATTTTTTTCAAAAACAATCCTATCTTTTAATTTGTTAACAAAATCCTTTGATTGGTTTATAAAATAGCTAAAATCCATATCTACCATATCAAAATGTAAAAAAAGAAAGAGATACAAATATAAATTTTGTTGAACTAGTTGTAGTAAAGCTAATAGAGTACCAACCGTTAAATTAACTACAAATGAAAGATAATTTCTTCATATAATTCCATGGGTTTCAAAGAGGTTTTGCTGATAAATAAGGATTTGTGCTTTCTCACGAATATTTAACATCCACTCTCATATTTACCATCCTTTTTAAATGCATTTCATACTCATCTCTTAATCCATATATCCGTCCGATCTCTTAATCCGTACAGTTTTTTTATAACTTTTCCTTTCTAATAAATTATGTTAATTTTTTAAATTCTCTTTTTATTTGTCAATTTCTATCTTCTATTTATTATTGTTTATACTTTGTATATAAGACAGAATAATACAATTATTACATTGATTAATAATATATTAAATATTATCCGAATAATAATTTACTACAATTATTTGATTAGAAAATAATTAAGTTTTCAAATACTAAGAATTTTTAGAATAATTTAAATATTTTTAGAATATTAATTTATTTCTTTTTTAAGAATATGTCATTACATACCTTTTGTATTTCCTTTTAAAAGAGATATAAATTTATAATTTCAGTTAAATAATTATTCATTCATTATCATCTATAGATGGTCTCATGTGAGATAGTCTAAACTTTGGGCGTGGGATTTTATGATATTCTAAATATAGTCTAGCTACATGTACCTATCTCTAATTATTTTATATCGTTAATTTTTTCCAAGGGCTCTTTTGTCCAATTTTTTCCCTCCATTTTCCCGCCATCCGCAATCTACAAAAAAAAATCAAAAATATTTTTAAAATATTTTTAAAATGCAAAAAATAATATGATCATCGAACTGAAAGTTATAAACATCAGCAAAAAATAGCAGAACATTAATGAAAATTCATAAAACGTCGACTAAAAATTTGCAGCAAAAAAATATATGAAATCAAATAAAATGAAGAAAAAATTGAAAAATCATTGACTACAACTAACAAAAAAATCAACTGAAAATCATAAAAATATCAACAAAATTTAAACTATCAAATTCTTTTTTAAAAAACTACAAACATCAATCTATATCACCCAAAAGCTAAAAACATCAATTTCTATCATCTAAACTTCACCCGGAAAATGAAAAACATCAACATAAGGAAAAAAACACTACAAAGCATCAACCATATCACCAAAAAAGCTACAAACATCAACTCCTATCACCTAAAACTCACATAGAAAATGAAAACCGTCAACAAGAGAAAAAAAACTAAAAATATTATAACCCCAAAAAATTACAAAATATCGACTCATAACAATTAAAACTCACCCGAAAAAAGAAAAATATCAACATGATAGAAAAAAAAATTAAAAACATCAACAAAAAACAATGGTACCTCAAAAGTATAAATCTATACTATATACTAAAACAACCACTCTTTGGCCAAGTGTAACCCCCACACTTAACCACATCAACTTTCACCAATTCTTGACATGTGGCTTCCTCAAACCTCTACACGTCAACTTTTACAATTTCTAATGCAATAACTATGATTCCTCATTTAATTATCTTATTTACAATTCTTTTTTAAAACTGAAAAGTGTTTTGAGATATGAAAAACCCTTTCTTCTAAATGTGAATTAATAATATGTAATTTTAGTTGGGATCTGATTTTTTATTATTATTTTATTTTATGTTTAATATGATAATAACAAGCATTCACCTGATTAAATTTAGTTTTTACCACGTAAAAATATAATTTTGTTCATAGATTTTAATTACTAGGATTTTTGAAAATGATTATTCCAATATTAGCAATAATTGATTCATTATCAATATATATTTCATATTTTTATCACTATAATTTTTATAACGTAAAACATTTATATACTACAATTAATTTTTTATACATAATATTCATATATTATTTTTGTTTAAACATAAAATAATTAATTATTATATCAATAAATATTGAGTTAATTATTTAATTTTAGTTAAATATATGTATAATTTCAAGAAATATATTAATTTATTTTAAATATTGCTTAATTATTATATAATTGTATTAAAAAATTATTACTTATTAAATTATAAATCATATTATATTTTTAAATTTTTGTTCATTAGTGCATCGCATAGGTGTTATCTAGTTATTCACTCTGAAAATCATTAAACATCAACATTTTAAAAAAAAAACTATAAATATCAACATATATCACCCAAAACCTACAAATATCAACTCTTGACACCTGAACATCATTTGAAAAATGAAAAATATCAACATAAGAAAAAAAACACTGCAAACATCAATTTCTATTACCAAAACCTCAGTCGAAAAATGAAAAACATCAATAACATGAGAAAAATATTTTTTAAACTACAAATATCAATCCATATCACCAAAAAAACTACAAAACATCAACTCATATCAATTAAATCTCACTCGAATAA
>JAULKM010035632.1:0-13443 GCA_032355605.1 Rubia tinctorum
ATCTACTTAGTTGTATTTAGTGAGCATATTGGGCTTAAAAATAGTATCTTTGAGAGGTACGGCGACGACCTCCCACATGTACTTAGAAAATTCAACAAAACCACTGAGTTCGGTCTTGGTGCGCTAAGAAGGGTAAAGGCAGGTGTCGATATACTACATTGGTAGGATACTGCAAAGTGCGGAAGTATCATATTTACCCATTGAAAGGTTAACTCTCGCATTAGTCTACTCAGCAAGAAGACTGTGAAATTATTTTCAAAGTCATAGCATAGTTGTGTATACTGACTACCCAATCAAGAATATTCTGAGCAAGCCAAAACCTTCAGGCAGAATGACTAAATGGGCTCTTGAATTGGGACAGTACGAGATCCAGTTTCAACTGTGAACTGCAATAAATGTACAAGCCTTAGCAGATTTCATTGCAAAAATGACAAGCACAGATGTACAAGAGGCAAGTACACCATAACATCTTGGAATAGACAAAGGGAAATCAAAGTAGGAAGACATCGCATGGAACTATTCTTTGATGGTGTGTCCAACAAAAAAGGTTGCAGTGCAGGATTTCTATTGGTAAATCAAGATGAGGAAGAACATAGATACTAGCTTTGTTTTTATTTCCCAATCACCAAAAATAAATCCGAATATGAAGCACTAATACGCGGGGTTAGACCTTTCTATCAGGATGAAGGTCAATAGCGTTAAGTGCTTTAGCGATTCAAAGACACTAGTCTAGAAAGTGCGTGAAAATTGTAAGGTGCGAGAGGAGCAGTTGATAACGTATTTAAGAAGAGTTTGCTAGCTCATAGGCTAACTTGAATACTTTGACATTCATCACGTACCTTGTTGTGGAGGTGAGACTGATGGAAGATTTAATACATGCACCCCTATGTGACAGATAGGGGGAAGTTTTGATCATTGTCCACACAACGTTAAACAAACACTAGTATAGGGTTTAGCTCTTGTATTTGATGAAATCAATGATCGAAATGACATTAATCATGTTAGTTACAAAAATATTCCCCGAGTGTTAGTTTATATTGTTAATTCTTGTGATCATTTGCATGCTAGTAGTTGTTAGTACAAACCTCTCCCAATGACTATTTTTCCAACACTATTTATTCCTAACACGTGGTCGGATTGACTACCCGATCACGGTTGTGTTTAGTTAATTATTAAATTCCTAACATATCTGTGGATGACCCCAGTACTTTCCAATTTCTACCATTTTTGGAAGTGTAGTAGTTGGAACGGGAGAAACGTACGGTCCCCTCTTAGCTTAGTAGATATCTCCCGCGAAAAGGTTATTTATTAACGACGCTATGGAGGGGGTAGATCAACTAACAAAACTATAGGCCAAGGAATCCAAAAAAGATTGGAAGGGAAGCGAACTGGTTGGGTTGATGAGATACCCAATACACCATAGTCATACATAATACTAGTACGAGAACCAACTGGGGAAACACCATACAACCTATTTTATGGTCACGAGGCAGTAATACCAGTTGGAATTGGGAACTCAAGCCTTAGAGTGGAAAAATACAATGAAAGCGATAATCCCGAAAAGATGAGATTGGATTTGGATGAACTTAAGGAGAAAAAGAAACAAAAAATGATCACAGAGACAAAGTACAGGGAGAAGATGGCTCGAGCATATAACGAGAAAGTCAAGAAGACATAATTTTGAATTGGCAATCTCATACTGCAGAAGAATGAGATAAGTCTAGCAGAAGAAAAAGAAAAACTATACCCAAAATGGGAAGGCTCTTACAAGGTAATGAAAGAACAGTGATCTAACTGCTACAAGCTGGAAAGATTGGATGGCAGCAGTGTCCTGGACACTTGGCATGTCATCAACCTAAGGAAGTTCTATGTTTAGATCCTTGGTAGGCGATAGGAAAAACTCAGTTGTACAAGAGCCATGATATGATCATTGATGTCCTTTTCATTGTTGGCATTATTATTTGGCTTTCAACGCGATATCATCATGACCGTACATAATCAATATCAAAAAACATCTTTTGAGGCAAATCTTTCATAGTATTGTTCACTTACATTTTAGTAATACCAGGACAAAGTAGTAAACCATGGTACATCGCAAGAGGAACCAAATATCATATATCACAATCTCAAACAAGTAAACTTGCATAATCACAACACAACAAATCTAGAAAAGCGATAAAAGCAAGCAATAGATCTTGCAGCTTCACAACCTAAATTCTGCAAGCTATAGATCTTGAAAATAGGCAAATATGCCTACAAAAACAACCACAAAAGCAAGTAATAGATCTTGCAGTTTCCCATGGTATAAGTTTACAACCTCAATTCGCAAGCTATAAATCTTACGAAAAGGCAAATATGCCTACAAAAACAGCGACAAAAGCAAGCAATAGATCTTGCAGTTTCGCACAATACAAACTTAGCATTTCGTAAGCTATACATCTTGAAAAAAAGGCAAATATGCCTACAAAAATAGTGACAAAAGCAACCAATAGATTTTGCGGCTTCGCACAATACAAATTTACAATTTTGTAAGCTATAGATCTTGCAAAAGGCAAATATGCCTACAAAAATACAACAAAAGCAAGCAATAGATGTTGCGGGCTTCACACAATACAATCTTACAGTATCAATTTAGCAAGCTATCGATCTTGCAAAAAGCTCAATTTCCTGCAAAATGAAGTGACAAAAGCAAGCGATATATCCTGCAGCTTCACACAATATAGATTTACAACCTCAAGTTCGCAAGCTATAGATCTTGCAAATAGAATTATAAAGATGCAAGTGCAAATGCATTGAAAATATAAAATATGACATTTTATATTATTCATAAGGAAATGCATCAAATTACAAAACAAAGTAGAAACACAAGGATAGTAATTTAGACATTTTCATGAGAAAATTATTACATCGAAGAAAAGAGAATTATCTGTGCCTTGATGAGCGAGATGACCCAGCAGAGGAAGAACCACCATAGCAGCAGGATTGCTCAGCTCGATACTCCTCAAATACAATATAATCGTAGTGATATTTTATATTTAAGTAATCAGGATGGCTTGTTTAATCGTTTCATTCCATATAATCAAGATACTTAGCATAATTTTCTTTAAAATCAGTTACATGACCGAACTCTTTGCGATCAAGTTGCATACCCATGAGGTCAACGGTTTCTTGATAGCTTTTGCTCATAGCCTCCAGGTAACGTACCTCCTCTTGTAGTTGGCGAATACGTGACCTAAAAGACTCAGATAAATTAATTCTCTGCCTGCTTATATTCATAGTTAGATCCCCGCGGCTAGTGGAACCACGAGGCGATGAGGAAAGGGCATGGAGTTTCTCTTTGTAGTCAACAAAAGATTGTTCAAGCTGATGTACGCATGAGTCAAGGAAATCACACTTAGCACGATGGTGGTCATTATGACTACTCAAGTGGGTATTCACAGCGAATCGTTCATCAAACCTACTCTGTCACCCTACAGAAGAAGTAGAAAGATGATCACACTCATCCTGTTTCTTCTTTAGTTGATCCAATAATTGGTCAATAAAAGAACACTACTTATCTATAATCAAGGTCTTCTGATGTGCCTCGCGTGCATTATTCGAAACAAAATTCTTTGCCTCTTCTTGCTGACCAATAATTTTAACCAAGCTTAATCGTTGTTGCTGAATAAGGTTGTCCTGATCGACATGAAATCTTTTCAACTCACGAATATAGTCTTGTGATTCTCTTATAGTCTTCTTCCATCTAAGCTCCAGATCGTTAATACTTAATAGCATGTATTTGAGACAAACACCCAACGACAACGCCCACTCCTAAACATGACTAGGAAGGTTGAGTAAACACACATACATACCAACGAATTCGAGATCAACTAAACTGCGAACAATATCCTTGTCAAGGGACTCGATATTTTAATCATCGGGTACAAATTTTCTACAAGGACAAATCATAGGGGAGATGAAGATGACGAACAAGCAGAGACACTCCATCCAAGACATAATGGAATAGGTTCCAGAGCAGAACCCCCAGCACTTGAAAAGCGATCGCTAGTTAGCAACTCAAAAAATTCCATGAATAGGGAAGCAGTAGTCTCTATCAGTATAGAAGGGTAGAAATAATTGGGAGATATAAATCGGGGATGCCGCTCAGAACCCAACATATCATGAAAAGTTAAAAATTTATAGTCGATCAAAATATCAAATCCCCGCACATAAATAAATATAATAAAAAAAAATGAAATATTAGAATTAGAATAACTAGTTCACATCAAAGTTGGTACATAAATATATTAAAAGTATAATTATACATTACCGACAAAATTCAAAATATTCTTAACCCGGAATTCTAAAATTCACTAACATTAGAAGGAGAAGCAGACATATGCTAAATAGAGAGAGCAGACTCCTCTGTGTTCACATTCTGAGAGGGAGTCTTCACGATTGCATTCACCTCCGGGTTAGAAGATGGCTTAATGTTAGGAGAAACAAATGGAAGGCTAGCAAGGTAATCAACTTGGTAACCTTGCAGTTAAGATATAGAGGGCAAACAGGGAAGATTGGAAAGATATGATAGCAGGGCAAAAAAATGTCCACCATCAGAAATTGTACGGATAAATTCATTATTAAGTGCAGTTTTCTGCTGCTCCAGTATTTCCTCGGACTTTGCCAGTGGAGGCAATTTCTTTGCCATCGGGGTAGGGTTCAGCTTCTACAGCTCCACTAATGCTTCGCACCAACCGACATTGCGAGAAGGACTAGAAACCTCCTCAAAAAGATTGAAGAATGACTTCATTTTAATGAGTCGATCAGGAAAAACTTAGTGGTAGTTAGGCGAAGCTGGATACTTAGTGTGCATCTCCTCTAACTCAAAGCGGAGGAGGTTTCTCCTCTAACCTTCATAGCCTCTAAATCCTTCTCATTAGCCTTATACCTTTCTAGGAACAAACCGTCTTCCTTGGAAAATTTGGCAACTCGCTCACTAACAAGCTGAAGACTCTCATTAATCTGATGACTTCGCCAGAAAAAGACACAAGCAAATATGACAGTTAGACATCGCAACAAGAGAATACCAAATTAAGAAAAATATCATTTTAAACTTCTAGTGAGCATACCACGACCATTGACTCATGAAGAGAGAGTTTAGAGAAAGTGGAAGGAATAGTCCATTATTTTAGCAAGTTATTGCTTTGCGGTAGAGGCTTAGAATGGGACTGACTACTGCGATCCATTTTCTAAAGGGGCCCAAGGCAGTCAACGAACCACCAGACCGCTTCTTTCTCCTCATTTCTTTAGCAGCAGCAGTAACGTCATCAACAACTACTTCTCCACGTTCTGGTGCTTTACCTTTAATAGAGATTAACTGAGAATTTTTTTCGATGATGTTCTCCTAAAAAAATCATCAACAATGGCGTCGTGCGATTGGACAGCTAAGGCCTAAATCTCTTCAGGTTTGTCCTCAGGAATGAAAGACCTGTCAACGGGACACCCAACTAGATCTATATCAGCAATTCAGTAAATAGCAAAAGTCAGGTGAGAAACCGAAATAATTAAGCAGTATGAAAAATAATTAATAAAAATAACAAATATGAGATAGTGAAATGATAGGATAAAAGCAAGCAAACACCATCGTTCTCATATTGAGCATGCCGAAGACCTATTGAGTGTGTGCTGAGTCTTAATACAACCTTAGGTTTAGCATTAAGTTGAATCCCCCGGCTTAGAAAGTTTGGACTTGGGAACATTATAGTTCCAAACTGGAAGGGCCTGTTTGCACTCATCATCAAGTTTTACATAGATTTTTTTTGCGCCACACACCGCAATTACTAGGAAACCCACTAACAAGCTCAATAGTGGGAATGACAAATTAAATGTGAATTCATTGGATGAGTTTTTCACCTTGCGAAGCTGATATAAGCTACGGAATAAGTCAATAGAAAAGGGGACATGGGATTTTGTACACATGTAGTGGAAACCCATAATTATTGCAATACCCTTAGGGTAAAATTGAGACAATGTGGTTTGATAAGATATAAGAAAATACAGACTATAGTGAGGGAGCGGAAAAACAAGTCCAAATTTAAGATAATATAAATAACAAGAGATGTAACCAGTAAGAGAAGTGCCAACACTCTCAGAGTTATCAGGAACTCTAAGCTCAAACGAAGACATTAAAGAAAATTTATTTTTTGAATCTTCCAAGCAGTAGTCAGAAAGAATGATACTAATGGCAGAAGAACCGGTAAGATGATATGAATCCTCCCCTGCGTTAACATCGTCAACCTAAGCATCCACTCCGAGAGGATCATCAGGACCGTGGGTAGACATTTGGGAAGAGATAACTCCTAGGATTTTGACAAAAACCCATTAATTAGAATTATAGAATGCAGAGAGTATATTCCGGTAAAAGTTGAAAAAACGAACACATAATACATGTCGGAGAAGACAATTGGAGGACTTCCAGACAAAAGTTGAGAAACAAAATTGATAGAGCGGAGACACCGCACAAATTCACAATTACGAGAATCGTTTAAGAAAGGGAAAGAAGATTAAAGACAGAGAAATTTACTAGTTGGCGGAGAACGACGATGCAAAGGAATAATAAAGAAAAGAAGATGAAGATGAAGGATTCAAACGTTTAAAGAACCAATAAAGCACAAAATTTAATTTAAGCACTGAAAAGTCAAGAGGATTTAAATCAGCCAGAAACACAATAATTGATGTCTGGAAAAAGTAAATTACCTTTTTTTGGAATACGATAAGGGGGAGGTATATGAATAGGTGTGATACACTGAATAATGATGGAGTTAAGTCAACAAATTTGAAGCACTTATACGGCAAGAGAGAAAAGACGGAATAGCACTGTGAATAATGAGGAGAAAATCTCATCTCACAGAGACAGGATTGCAATAGCTGAATATTATCAAAATTCCTAAACTTTCAAACTTAAATAAAATTTTGAAAGTTAGACATCTTAACAAATTCGTGTGTATAGCCAAGAAGCACGCAACACTTCATGAAGATAGTTTAAGTTACTGTAGTAACGGCATGTTATTACAATTTATAGAATAAACAGAACAATAGTTTGCACACATATCAGAAGCACATTCATCACTTCGTGTCTTATTAACTTCATGGTTGGGGGGTTTATGGTGTATACCTAGCCCATGAGTTAGAGGTTGGGGAACTTTAGGCCCAGCCCTAGTTTTAGCCACAAACTGATAAAGATAGAATTATATCCAAGAATACTCAGTCACAAACCGAGAAATGCGGAGCCATATCCAAGAGAACCCAGCCACGAACCTAGAATGGCGAAGTCATGTCCAATACTCAACAACGAACCGAGATTATAACAACCACGATGTAACCCACGATCTGAGACCCTAACAATGAAGAGCCATGACTGCAGTCTACTATAAATACAAGGAGAGCAACACTGGCTCAGGTAGGTGACACTGAATTGAGAAATACCAATTCTCTTAAGGAAGGAACTGACTTGATCGTCAGAGCTCTTTTCCCGGAATCACTTCCGGGACCTTTATTGCAAGTTAACGCTGATTACATGATGAATATCAACCATTTTTCCTGGTCGGGAATACCACATCACTAATAAATATAGAGACTTATTATGTAATTATAAGAAATTAATGTAAATATTAAAAAGTTTTAGAACTTTTCTATATTTTTTTGTTTCGTCCTTTTTCTTTCTTCGTTTCTAAACCTGGCGGTAATTACCACTGCGCCGCCAAAAATTGTCTTCGTCCAAAATTGTCTTCACTTCCTCCTGCATCGATTAAGTTGGACGAATTCCTCCCTTGTTTTTCCTGGATCATTCCAGTCCTCTTCACTGTGATAACTGTTGGCTCAGCATCGCAGCTGAGCTTTTCCAGCATCGATCTCGTCAAATTACCGACGCCAATTTTCTATAACCTATGTGAATACAGAGAAGCATAGAGCGAAGAAACACAAAAATTCACTGCTTTCCAGAACATCAATGCACCTCTTCTAGCAGGTCCGCTTTTGCAATTCCCACGTTATGCTCATTTATTTTGATCAGATTTTTTGTTTTATGACTTTATTTTTCTGTTTGATATTCAGTGTTGGTGCTGTTGTTTTTTGTTCTGGAATAGGAGCACGACGAAAGGAGAAGCTGGTGGAAGAAGAATGAGGCGCGTGAGATGAACGCACTACAATTTGGGGATGACACGTGTAGTTCACCCGCTCCTATTCTAATTTATCTCGGCGAGTGAACTCCACCTTACCTTAAAAAGTTTGACGACGATGGACTAAGCTTCTATGCATGAGAGGTGAGGTTTAATCTTGTGTTTTGTTCTTTTCAAAGACATATTATGTGGTTTAATATTATTTGACTGTGTCTGTTTTGCAAAGATTCTCTGGTGTAGTGGTTAGTACTCTGGACTTTGAGGTTATTAGCCTGTGTTCAAATCCCCCTAGGCCTTATTTTTTTTGAAAAAATTATATTCTTGAGATACATGCTGAGGTTTATTAATATTTGACTGAGAAAATGTTCAACAATAGTTCTTTGGTGTAGTGGTTAGTATTGTGGGTTTTGAAGTAGATGGCCTGGGTTTGAATCCCCACATGACATTTTTTTTTGAAGAATTTATGTTATTCAGGTAGTGTAGCTTTTTCGTTGTAACTTTTTTTCCCTCTCATGTTGATGTTTTTCATTATTCGGGTGAGATTTATATGATATGAGTTGATGTTTTGTAGTTTTTTGGGTGATATGGATTGATATTTGTAGTTTTTTTCTCATGTTGATATTTTTATTTTTCGGCTGAGGTTTAGGTGAGAGGAGATAATGTTTTGTAGTGTCTTTTTTCTCATGTTGATGTTTTTAAGTTTATGGGTGAGGTTTAGGTGTTAGAAGTTGATCTTTGTGGCTTTTAGGTGATATAGGTTAATATTTGTAGTTTTTTTTAAATTGTTGTTGTTTTATGATTTTCAGAGTGAAGAATTAATAATTTTGAGGTAGTGTAACTTTTTTGTTGATGTTTTTTTTTGTTTTTTCTCTCATATTGAAGTTTTTCATTTTTTGGGTGAGTTATAGTTGATATGAGTTGATGTTTTGTACTTTTTTTTAGGTTACATGAGTTGATATTTTTAACTTTTTTCTCTCATGTTGATGTTTTTCATTTTCTATGTGACGTTTAGGTGATAGGAGTCTATGCATTGTAGTCTTTTGTTGATATAGGTTAATTTTTATAGTATTTTTTCTCTCAATTCGATATTTTTCATTTTCCATGTGAGGTTTAGGTGATAGGAGTTGATGTGTTGTAGCTTTTTTGGTGATATAGGTTGGTTTTTGTATTGTTTTTTTTCTCATGTTAATGTTTTTCATTTTTGAGTGAGGTTTAAGTGATGGGAGTTGATGTTTATAGTTTTTTTTGGTGATATAGGTTGATGATTACAATTTTAATTTTTTTGATAAATTAATCTTTTATTGATTTTTTTATGATTTTCAGTTTAGGTTATTTACGGTTTTCATTTGATGTTTTGTTAGTTGTAGTTGATGTTCAATTTTTTGTTGACTTTTGTTTGATTTTTAAAATATTTTTTGCTGCAATTTTTTAATCGATGTTTTATAATTTTTAGTTGATGTCTTGCTAGTTGTAACTGATGTTTATGATTTTCAGTTCGATGACCATATTGATTTTTTTGCAGTTCGATGGAAAAATTGAAGAAAAGTCCTTGAAAAAATATTAGAGATTGGTCCCTAAAAATTATTAGAGATATGTCCCTGGATACTGAATAGAGTTAGAATTGCATTAAGGTCCCGCCTAAAGTTTAGACTTCTTAGCATGCCACCATCTCTATTAGTAAATCATGTACAACTTATCAGATGTTTGAATTTAAAAAAATAACATTTCTAGGGTATACTCCCTTCGTCTCACCCAAAGGTTCCTATTACATTTTTGCACATGCATTAATGCGTGCTGATGTGGCAGCATTAGTGAGAGATTGTAATGATCTGGCCTAGTTTCAGCTACAAATATAAATCCAAGGGATATATACCAATTAACCCTACCCACTTGAGTAAGTGCCAATATAACCCTCATATAATTTTCAGTACAAAAACAACCCTAACTACTTAATGAAAGTGCTAGTATAACCCTCTGGATCATATTCTAGCATTGACTTGCCATTTCCAACCACTGACAGACCGAAAATGACCAAAAAGCCCTTTGGGACAAATCTAGAAATTAATTTCTTATTTTACCCCTTTTGTTCTTCTTCTTTTTCTTCTTCTTCATACCCCTCTTACCCTAACTATCGGTCACCACCACCAAGCCACCACCGACCAACACAACTACTAGCTTCGGTCACCATAACTAACTGCTACCACCACCACCACCACCTCTAGCTACCATAACCACCACTCTTAGCAACCAAAACAACCAACCTTGACCACCACAACCCACAACCACCGCCACCTCCGGCCACCACAACCACCACATTCGGGCCACCATAACCACCACCCTAGCAACCACAACAACCAGATCAGACCACCCCCTCCCCCGCCACTTACTACCACCACCCACCTCCACCACCGCTCACGAGGGAAGGAACTATAGGGGCCACGATGGCTGAGAGAGCATATCGCTTATGGTTGACCGGGATCTTACGATGCCAGCGGCGGTTGATCTGGGTGGGGGCAAACATGTGCCCGCCACGTCATATGTTACCGAAGGCTCCCTAGCCGACATGGTGGGTCCCAGTACAGGGAACACGGGGGATAAAAGAGACGACGTGTCCAGTACCCTAGGACTTTACGCTGGTCTGGTGACTGGCCTTCTTAGAGACTACGTAGGGCCAACGAGCATTTTTGGATATGTTGGAGTGAACATACTTTACGATGTCAGGGAAAATGGAATCCTTGATGACGAATAGGAGGGATGGCATCCATAGCCATGTCATTCTCCAAGGTCTGGATCGAGACGAGGGCCCGGGCAGCAGCGGTGGCCATGGCCCTGGTTTGAGTTGCTGTGGGGAAGAAAGTGTGACTTAGCGTTTATGGTTTCGAGTATAATAAACAGTTCACTCTTTAAAGGTAAAATCATCTTTTTAATAAAATCTGGCCTTAAACTGCCTTAATGGGTAAAATTGCACTTACATCAAATATCAGGGGTTATATTTAAACTTTCAGTTATCAAAAGGTTATATTGAAACTTATGTGAATTAGGTAGGGTTATAAAAGCACTATTCTCTAAATCCAAGTAAGAAAATAATCAAAATAATAACGGTTGATTAAGACAGACGGAAATAGACAGTAGGAACTTTTGGTTGGGTTCGTCTAAGGACTAGTGTTATAATTATGTATATAGTTTTTCTCATTCAAACAAAGATTATTATTTTTTTGTTACAAAAAGTAGAATCTCTGTGTTATAAATTACTACTCCTTCTGTCCTAGCCCTTTTTGCAGAGAGAGAATGGGCTGGGTTTATTTTTAACGTGGTGAAAAGTCCAAAATACCCTTTTCCTCTGCCTTCTTCACCTTCCTGCCCCTGGCTTTAAATCTGGCTTCTTCACCACCAACCACCAACCTCCACCACCGCCTCTTTCTTCAACCCACCGCTGGGTTGGTGGGCTTTGTGCTAACGATGGTGAGGGGCTTGGGGACTGTGACTGAGGAAGTGGATTGGTATTTGCACGACCCTGTTGGCGGGAGAATAGGAGAGCAATCGGGTTCGTGAATTTCAGGGGGTATTGGTGAAGAGGATGAACATGCAGTGAGAATTTAGGGAGGAGATAAGAAGATTTTGGGTGGCTGGGGTATGGGCGACGTTGGCCGGAGTCCGGTCGAAAGATTTCAGAATTGTTTTCACGGGATTTGCATATTTGATGTCCAGAATTTGCTGATGAAAGTTTGCATATTGAGCATGGGCTTTGGGATTAGCAGATGAAGATTGGAAATGATAGATTTGAGGGAGGGAGGGAGAGAGAGAGATGTGAGGGATGAGATGAAGAATGGGGAGGCTAGAGTTTCTGTGAGGTAAGGGTAAGTGAGGAGTAAGTGAGGTTTTATGTGTAATTTTCAATTGTTTTAAGGGTATTTTTGTCAAATGATACATAAAACCTTTCTTAATAGGGAAAGTGTGCAGAATTGTTTGGGACAACAAAAAAAGTACAGTGTGTAGAATCGGCTGAGACGGAGGAAGTAATTTTTAAGTAGTGTCTACTTTTTTTTTATAGCCATTTACTACTTGATCTATTGATAGCTCAATTTTCGATGACAAAATCATGTTTAGCAATCAAGCCACCTGATCTGATTGTCAGCTAGGCTGCCATTCTTAATGCTAATCAGCGATCGCCCTTCTTTGTATTTAATGATTTCCCCCTCGTCTTAGTCATAGGGGTAAGGCATTCATCAAGATAACTGAGGCTGAACTTGATATCCTATTATATCCATTTTGTATTGGTCTCATCTGACGCTTTGATCACTTTAACCCCATCTGGATTCTTTGAGGAATATGCTTGAGACGATTGGTTTTAAAGGCACATATGATATTGGATCGCTTGTGTAAAATCCTAACTAGACCTACCCTTCTTAATGACGTACCAAAGGGAACTTGATCGAGGTGTTGTGTAGATAGATTTCATATACATACCGACCCATTTCACCAAGTCCAATAAGATAGCGAACTAAAGCCTACACTCAACCCACTTCGCAAACGATATGAGTGAAAAAACAAGAAAAAGTAGGAATGAGTCGCTTCACAATTGGACGTGTTGTGAATATAGCGAAAAAACTATCCGTTGTCAAGGCCACGATGCTCTATCTTGTGAACACCATAAATAATACTGAACACAGTAATGTCAGGTATGTTCTGAAAATTAAAGAATAAGCCTATAGTAAGTCAGAGTGCTAACTTAACC
Organism: Rubia tinctorum; assembly: GCA_032355605.1. Lineage (NCBI taxonomy): Eukaryota > Viridiplantae > Streptophyta > Magnoliopsida > Gentianales > Rubiaceae > Rubia > Rubia tinctorum. Next base: position 12,892 of record JAULKM010035632.1, read on the forward strand.
ATCAAAGCTCCCTCCCTAGAATCAATTCAGGGACTTCTTGCAGGTATCAAAGGGGTGTTGACCTCACAAGTACCATTCCTCGGTAGTATCATTATTTAAAAGGAACCAACTACATCATTGGTGACATGTGTGAGGATTCAATAAAATTCTTTTCGAGTTGTGGTAGTTACTAGGAATGGAAGGACCGGACACCAGGACAACCATCTTTGGGACGGAAGTTCAGATGGGGAAGACCCAGGGACAACAACCTCAGACGGAAACTCAGTTGGGAGAAAAGAAAAAATAAAGATAAGTCTCCCAACGTGGAGCACAAGAAGGTGAAATAAGCCTCGCTGCATTTCTGGAAGCTAACTGCAGAAATCCTTATGTGTTCATCATCACTATGTGTTCATCAACTTCAGCCGAAATCCTTCTTCATTTCTCCTAGATCTCTAGTACTCTTGCTATGGGGAGTTCTAAGAGGAAGAAAAGGGTTAAGGCCATCAAGGAAGCTCTTGGGCAGCTTTCTTTGGAGCAAAAAGAGAAGCTTTTGGCAGAAGCAAGGCTTGTGGA
>JAULKM010035653.1:0-13442 GCA_032355605.1 Rubia tinctorum
CCACAAAATCGACCATCACCACCCATCCCTCTCCCCGCTCCCCCTTGTCTCGCTCTGAAAAATCGACCACCCACATCAATCCCTCTCCTCACTCCAGAAAATCGACCACCACCACCAATCCCTCTCACATTTACCTTCAACTCGAGCCACCAATAGGGCGCCGAGCCGGAGTGGAATAAGAGAAATGAAATTTTCTCTTTTAGTTGAAGAAGAGAAATAATTTTCTCTTTTAGTGGAAGAAGAGAAATAATTTTCTCTTTTAGTGGGAAGAAGAGAAAAATAAAAAAGGAAGAATTAGGGTTTAGGGGTATGAATGTAATTTCAATATTTTTTGTAGTTTTTAGAAAGGGGTAAAATAGTCTTTTCACTGAATTTCGACCTTAAATTGTCAGAAAAGTTTATATTTGCACATACACTAACTATCTAGAGTTATATTTGCATTTTTAATTATCACAGGGGTTATATGTGAAATTTCGTGAATTATGTAGGGTTATGCATGCACTTCGCTCTATTTATTAATATTTTTATCAACTGATTAAATCATATTAAAAAATATATATTAATTTATTTATATAATAATATTTAATTTCACAAAGCACGAGTGTTATCTAGTTATATGATAAATTCCTCGTGCGATGACGTAGTTGATTTGGGACAACCATCGGGCAAGCCCTCAAGGGTAATTTCGTCACTAGTTGTGTAATTGACTTAAGTTGTTGATCATTGGGAAGGTGAAAGACATTTCGATCAATTGAGAAACAGTGCAAGTATATTTATCATTGAGAAACTGAGGTGCATTATAGCTGATTGTATTATATTTATTAATGAAAACTGATATACTTAATAATTGAAACGCATTTCTTGTATTTCTAGTGAAATGTTTTATTGCTTCATTTAAAAAAATTAATTTGGTTGAGTGCGGTGTTTATAAAATTGGTATGTGAGTTTTGAAAAATAAATACTGAGTATTAATAATAAAAATAACCTAGGCATATTTACCCTAAATTCAACCTAATAGTAATTTTAATTTAACTACATAAATATGAAATGAAACAATTGAAAATATAATCGGTTGAATTCGAACATAGGAAAAAATAACAATAGTAGTGATTTGAAACATAAATTTTGAATGTTTTTTTTAAAAAAATTAATGTAACTAATATAATTAATTCAGTGTTATTTTTATCCCTTTGTCTCATGACACTCATTTTTATTATTCTAAATTATTAATCATAGTAGAATATAGGGAGTTTATTATTTATTATAAAGGTAAAAAAGAGTGATAACTTGAATGGAATAGATAAACGAGGAATAATACAAGATTACATCTACATAGTAATGTTGTTTATTATAAAAGATATACATAACTTTCATTCTCATTCTTTTCAAATTCGAGTGAATTTGAATTCCGATTTCATTTATAATTTACGAAGTTGAATTTTTAAATTTAAATTACATAAATATTTCCATTAAAATACCATAACATGGTAAAACATTATAACATCATTTTCAATAAGATTAGAAGGAAAAATAAACGACCACACAATTAGTTTATAGACAAAATAATAAATAATTAGCAACTACTATATTTTTCTATTTTAGTCAACGATTGAATTTGAGTTGAATCTATCTTAAATTTTATACAACCATCTACTCTTTCTGTCCCAGAGAAATTGACACAATTTCTATTTTTGTCCGTCCCACAAAAATTGACACAATTCAATTCTTACATACATTGAAGAAAAAAAAACGAGTTTATACATTTACTAGCTAATCCCTTAAAAAGTTACTAATAAACTTTTTCATCATCCAAATACTCTTCATTTATTTTCCATCAACACTTTCATCCTATCTTGCATAAAATACCGATCCAAAAATAATTTTGTCAATTTCTCTGGGTCGGAGGGAGTATTTCTTAGCATATTTTCTCTATAATCTCTAATGTTTTTACTGGTAACTATTTTTCAATAAAGTTAATATAGTTTAAACAGTCAAATTTTATAAAGTTAATATAGTTAATAAAGGAAGCATTTGGGTGACTTTGTAACTGAAATTTTATAAAATACGATGTTACTCGACTAATATAATAATTTATTGTTAGCCTAAAATCGATACTATTTCAAATATTTATGGTTTGCCACGAAATGCATATGAATGGGACATCGTTCGAATAATTACTTGGATTTAAAATATCAAAAATCGCTTTTAATATTTTCTATCGTCTTGCAAATTAGAGCCACCTTCACCGCAAACCTCCAAAGTATTTTACGTAAGCAGTGACACTATCATTCCAAGAGTGGGTTATCGACACGCACGCATCCTACTTTGCTGCTCGACACGTGTTAATTTAATTTCTTTTTCCATTTTTAACCTCATCATATTTACTAGCATTATCTACACGTGTAATCTAAAACATACTATAGCTTGCCACGTGTCCCGTAGTTCTTCTATAAATATGTAGCTCTTTACTTTCAATTAAATTTCAACGGATTGTATCCCATTTCTACCAATTTCATCTCAGAGAGAATTCTACCGATATTATTACAGAGAGATACGAGAGAGTATATATTGTTGGTTGGTCAACTATTGGGCGAAGTATGACAACTAATCTGCAATTGCCACCCGGTTTTAGATTTCATCCAACTGATGAAGAATTGGTGATGCATTACTTGTGTAGAAGATGTGCTTCCCAATCCATAGCTGTTCCTATCATTGCTGAGATTGATCTTTACAAATTTGATCCATGGGAGTTACCAGGTATTAATTTTAATTTTAGAGTAATTATTTATTCATTTACTTTTCAACCTATTTAGAATATGAATATGGAGATGTATACTGAATAAAAAAAATTCAACCTATTTAAAATACTATGAATAATTCTGAATGATTTTTTGTTTGTTAGCTTTGGCTATGTATGGAGAAAAAGAATGGTACTTCTTCTCTCCCAGGGATAGAAAATATCCGAATGGTTCGCGGCCAAATAGGGCGGCTGGCAGTGGATATTGGAAAGCAACCGGAGCCGATAAGCCGATTGGGAATCCAAAGACGCTTGGAATTAAAAAGGCGCTGGTCTTCTACGCCGGCAAAGCACCCAAAGGCGAAAAGACGAATTGGATTATGCACGAGTATCGGCTGGCCGACGTGGATCGATCTGCCCGGAAAAGAAACAATAACCTTAGGGTAAGAATTTATTTGTTAATTGAATGATTATCAAGCCGGAGCTTCCTTCTCGGGTTTGTGAAGATTTCAAACTAGTGGGCTGAAAACGGGCCCACTATGGCGGCTAGAGTGGTGGAGTATTCTATTTAGAAACTTTGACTATGGCTAATCCAACGGTCATGATTGTGCAGTTGGATGATTGGGTTCTGTGTCGCATCTACAACAAAAAGGGTACCATTGAAAAGCTGCCATTCAGCAGCCGGAAACTGCCCGAAGAGGGAGTGGTTGAGGATCAGGAGATAGAAGAAGATAAGAAGCCAGTGTTGATGGCTCCGGTGCCGGGGACGTCGCCGGCGGTGTTCAGTGATTACCTGTGCCTTGATCCGGCAGATTCCGTCCCGAAGCTGCACACCGACTCCAGCTGTTCGGAGCATGTCGTGTCCCCTGAATTCTCTCACAACAACACGGGTGAAGTTCAGAGCGAGCCGAAGCTGAGTGATTGGGAGAGAGCCGCCCTCAGTTATCCGTATAATTACGTGGATGCCACCGCCGCCACGAATAGCAGTGGAAATGCAAACGTGTCGTCATTGTTGAATTCTCAGTACCCGGGGAATTATCAGATGTCGCCGCTCCAGGATATATTCATGTACCTGCAGAAACCTTTTTGATGGAGTTCGAGTACCAAACAACTTCAGGGAGGAAAATGTGGCAATGGCCTTGCTCGTGTAACATGAGACCTAGGTTTATGAGTGTGCTCGTGCGAGTCGCATAGGTAGAGGCAAATTAGCAAAACTGTACAAGTCCCTTGAAGTAATGTCATGTTTAGATTTGTACTTTGATGTAGTAGCACTGCATGATAGAAGAAGAGGAGGGCATATATATGGACATTTTGTAACCTTCCGGCAACTATCTCCTGTATTTTGATAGCTTTTAACTAGCTACTTCAAGAAGCAGGATGAGTTTGGAGGTGGTGGATATATTTACTCATTTTAGCTCGCGAAATTAATGGTTCCGATGTTCTTAGATTGGGCTTTATGATCCCATAAACAAGGCTAAAGGTGTCTTACCATTGCCGTCCTCTCTGTCGTTCTCTACCCTTTTGCCATCGGGTTCTTTTAATCCAGATCTTACGCCCTTGAGTATTGTCTTCAACTTAGCTATTGCATTAAGGATGGTAAACTTATGTGAACTTCTGATCTATGTTGTAATCCTTACACCACTTGTTCAATGTATTATACGCAAACCTCGTTTCATTTCAAGTGATGAAAGTTTTTGGGACGTGAAATTTTGTATATGGCGAGGTGAGGGTCCAATGAAAACTTGACCGGTGCCAAATTCAAATTACAGAAGGGAGAAAAATAAGGATGCGTGTAAATTAAACTCATAGATCAAACACACATACAATGCCTCTTTTTTCTTGGGTAAAAAACACTTCTAACCCTATTTTTTGCATGAAAGTGTCAATATAAACTTATAAAATTAAAATGTGCTAACACTAACTTTATAGCGAATTGTGCCGTTATAACCTTTTACACTATTTCCGTTGTTGACCGAAGAAGTAAAGCATTGACTGAAATTAAAAGATCTAAAATACCCCCTTTCTTTAAGCAACAAAAAAAAGAGAGATTATAATGGTTACTTTCTTTCCTAAAAAAAATTATTTCTTCTTCATCCCTACCCCACCGGGGTATTCTTCAACCCCGATCAGGCCGATATTCTTCAACAGCACCCACCCCCAACCCCCGTTCCCGCCGGTATTTCTTCTTAGTTCTTCTCAAGGCCAGTAGGAACGACCGCCGCTAATTTATTGACTCCCATTCAGATCCAGCTTTAAGATCTCCAGCGTACCCCCTTATCGAGTTGCTCTGGCTCGCGGATGCTCTCCTGAGAAAGTCGTAGTTCTGCCAATCGACTGTAACAACGAGACAAACATGAAGAGGGTCAAACTGAGGACCAATTGGCATATACATCAATAAGGTAGGGTTAGTTTAGCACTTTCTCATTTTGCAGAGTTATATTGGCACTTTTAGCCAAAATATAAGGTTATTTTAACACTTTACTCTTTTTTCTTTCTCCAGCGGCTCCGCCACTCGTTCCTTCTAGCGCCACCATTCGGATCGTTCCTTTCTCCACCCTTCAGCTCCGACCCAGTACCTCTATGCCTCCACTTTGGCGCTACCGTTTGCCCTCTTCTCCACCGACGTGTTCCTTCGAACACCACTACTTGCCTCCTACCCAGTGATTGCCAATCCCCACCTTTCATCTCCGACCTAGTGCCACCAGACCTTTACTCTGCTGCCAACACTCATCTCCACCAATGGGTTCCTTCTAGCGCTACCGCTAGCCTCTTACCCAGCGTTCTTCGATCCCCAATCTCCACCCTTCAGCTCCAACCCAGAGCCACCATGCCTCCACTCCGTCGCCGGTTAAGTTTTTAAGTTTCTTGCGTTTGGTTTAAGTTTTGGTATGGGTTATATTTTTAGTTTTTAAAGTTTTTATAGATAGTAGACAAGTGATGTCGCATATGCATATTTTAGCACTCAACTTTAACCCAAATGCAAAACTTTCAAATTACTACACTTCAAAATCTTATACTCGGAATACATAATTGACGATAAACAAGAACTTTTATTTATTTATACCCTTGATCTATATCCATGCCACTATTCTCTATATTTCAAATATAATATATATATAGGAAAATGTTCATGCGTTATTTTCCGTGCAACAAAGCCCTTCCAACTTGATATACTTATGAAGGAATGCTTATCTCTGGGTTGTAATTCTTCTTCTTACCAAACACATAATCCCTAACCAATTTTTCCTTGAAATCCTTCCACCGTTTACCAAATAGTCTAATTTTTTTTTCAACGTCGCCATATCGTCGCACTCAATCTCGAAGGCAATCTCGATTGCCTTACACCGCTTGTCCTTGTAAGCATCATCTATATGTAGCCATGACTCATACAAAAAAATTTCCACATTGGTCCTAGCAATCATCCCCACGTAACTAGACCACCACTTTGAGTCATCACCAATTGGATTCCCAATGTGATCAAATTTTATTGGACATTTCATTCCTTTATCTAGCTACCATGTCGATCAATTTCTTGTAAATAGATCGACCTCAGCACTTCTTGTTCGATTGGAATCCATTGGCAACTCCCCAACTTTGGGTCTTTTCCACTTGTTGGGGTTCACTACTGCTACACCTATATAAAAAAGATCAATCAAGGGGGTAATTAACATGATAAAAGTAGTACTAGCATTTACATTGACATATATATTTAAATAAATCCACCAGAGGTTATTTACATATCAATGAATATTCAATTGCAAGTTTGTAAAAATAAAAATAAACCAACTACTAGAAAATGTCATCTTTCATGTAACACAACATACATGCGTCTTTATGGGGATGAATAAGTGGTAACACTACAAAACATTATGCAAATAATACCTTATAGTCTATTTTTATATCAAACATTAGCAATTTATTACATATGCTACAAACCAAACATTAAAAAATAACATCTTTCTTACCCAACATAGTTCATATTCTTCAATAAAAAATAATAAATCTTTCAAACATTGTCATATTTATTACTACATCATAAGGGATAAATATCAATACCACATTCAAAATTTGATCATCACTTGAAAGAAAGATAGAATCTCACCACAATTTTGATCAATAGAATCCCCTCCCATGATGACCTCTAATTTGTAATTTGATGTTTCGCCTTTGCTTATATGGTATATTTGGTTGGGGGTTTTGGAGTGTGAATCAATGGAGGAAATGGATGATATGATTTTGTGTTTGGGAGATGGAGGGTGCCATTTTTTTTTTGCAATAAATGCCCTTTCAAAGTCTATGGGTTGATTTTGTGGAGAGAATGATGCATAAAAGCGTACTCCCGACAATGGTTACAAAGATGACCAATGGGTTTTCCAATGCCTCCCTGGGTGCACATTAAAATTTGGCTCTGTTGCGGGGGACCTAGGGTGCCTTTATTAAATATGTAGCATAATTAGTTTGTAGAGTAGTTTTTTTTGTTTAATTTTTTAGTTTTTATAGTCTTGTTCATTGAGCTTGTTACTTGTTAGTTGTTTGCTTGTTGCCATCATGTTTCTTGTGTTTCTTGCTTGTCTACGATATAGTATTGTAATGGCCCTAGTTTATTACTCATACCACATACTGAGAACCACTACACTGCTTGAACAATACCACGGGTAAACGTAGGAGACGTAGAAAAACCGCAGAATCTTTGCTAGAATTTGAGGTATAATATAACATGATGGCAGAGGAAAATCGCACGCTAAGGAAGTTGATGGCTCCAAATTTGGAGAATCAACCCTTGCGTATCATCTTCCCACCTTTACCCACCAATGTCATATGTGAATTGAAGTGTGTAATGATCCATTGCCTTCCCATATTCCATGGCATGGCCGGAGAGGACCCAAACAAGCATTTTTATGAGTTTCTCCTAGTTTGCACAAACATGAAGCCACCGAGAGTCTCCAAGATGGACTACATATTGAGATCTTTTCCCTTCCCATTGAGAGATGTCGTGAAGGATTAGTTATATTATCTTTCGCCTGGGTGCATAAGTTGGATGGACATTAAATGAAAGTTCCTTGAAAAGTTCTTCCCCACTTCCAAGTTGGCTGGATTAAAGAAGCAACTCTTGAACATCTCCCAACATGCTAATGAAACTCTCTACGAATATTGGGAGAAGTTTAAGATACCTTTGGAGAGTTGTTCATATCATTCATTCAAGGATGGAGGCTTGGTCTATTATTTCTTTGAAGTCTTATCAGATTAAGATATTTGAAGGTCAACGTCGTATGTAATGGATCAATAGATAACAAAAGCCGAAAGGATTCTATGGCTCTCTTCAGGGAAATTGCCAGTATAACAAGGCAATTTGGAACCATGTCAATATTGAAGGCAATTTGATGAGATGAACACCACCTCCCCTAAGTTGGAAGAACAAGTTCAATCACTTTCTTCAAGGATGAGAGAGTTCATAAAGGGTGGTGTGAAAGATTCCTTCCAGATTAACATAATACCTGGAATCAGCACAATGTTTCATGCTAGCTTCATGAAACCTACAAAACAGGGTCCCGGAGAAGTTCTAGGGATCCACCTCCAATGCCTAAACTAGTGTATAATCAATGTGTGAGTAGTATCTGGAAAAATGCCCCATACATGTCCTGTTGCTCAGAATCTCTATTTATAGTTGGTACTCAGTGTGATCTCCGCTGATTATGGTCCATGTTGTTCCTAGATTTTGGTTTTGTTGGTATAATTTTGTGATGTGCTCAATTTATATCGCATTTTTAACACATTCGAAGTCTAATTTTATAATAGATTAAAGACTTAACTGGAAAGAAATTGACATTTTATCAATTAGAGGGCTAGGATGAATTCACATGTTTTAAATCGTAATTATTTAATTTATGAAGTGTTTTAGATAGTATTGAAGTGATTGGGTTTTGAAGAGTTCGAGTTTTGAAGAAGCATTGAAGAATTAAGAAGATTTGGAAGAAAAATGCCAAATACTAAAATTTGGTAGAATCTGTGCAGATTTGGCTTTGTAGTCCGTGATATATAATGCGGCCCATGACAAAAAACATGTGGTCAAAGGCAAAGGAGCATAGCTGGTCACGCCATATACCACAGCTCGCGATGGGACAATTCCAACCCACTTATCTTCTTCATTTTTGGAATATCTCTCTCTCCCTATCTCCTCCATTAAATCATCCGAATTTCCCTCTTCAAAAACCATAGTTTTTCATTTATCCCATATCATTTACTCTATGTCTGCCATGAATTTTTGATCTTTTGTCATGGGTGTAGCTAACGTAGGCTAAATATACCCCTAGCAGCAATTGGTAACCATTTCTAGTATGAATTTGTGATATTTTGTTTATCCAATTTTCTTCTATGATTATCAAGTATATTTTATACTTTCTTGTGTGATTAATGCATGATTTAGACTAGGGTAATCAACTAATTCATGATTGTGGGTTGATTGTTTGCTAGGTTTTTTGTCAAACCTGGAAGACTTTGACTTTTTGTCGATGTGATTATCGTTGGTTAACTTTAGATTGTGATTGGTTGTGAAAACTATTTATGATTATTGATTAATGAAAATGCTTAGATTTAAGATGAATTTGAATGTGTTTGACTAATTATTAGTGTGGCTCACTAATAACGCTGAGCATGAAGGCCGATCCTCGTAGTCAATATATATTAGTAGATATACTTGTGCTATCCGATATTTCTCGTTTGTAGGACATTTTTTTAGTTTTATTGGGTCTCCATATTTATTTCTATTCTCGGGAAAGTCTATGATGCCGATCTTCTAACATGTGGCGCCAATCACCCATTCTAACTATAACCAAGGAGAGGTGAGAAATGTTTTCAATCGAAAGGTGCATAAATTAGGATAATTAGTCGATGATCAAAGGATAACTAGAAATGTAAACCAATTGCACCTAAGACTTGTTATAACCTTAGTTACATTCTCCGTGCTAGTTGTGCAAAGTTATATTGTTTGCTCAAAGTGTTGGTTAATCTAGTTGTTTAAAGTAGTCGTAGTGTTTTCTAAAATCAAAACACCCCAACTTGGTTACCATACAAGTAGAATGACTTCTTCGAGCGTTTTTAATTAAGTTTAACACTTGATAAAACCCCATTTTCCTCTTGGATGACCCCATCTTACCACTAGCTACTATGTAGTAGTTAGCCATAATTTGGGCCTATAAATACTATCTTTGAGAGGCATGACGAAGACCTCCAAAATTTTGGCCTCACTACCCGGGAAAAAAACGTATTTTATTAAAGTGTTAGTGTAGTTCTTTGTGTGTTTCGTAGTTTTACTTGTTTGTTGTTGACATTTGCTTACTTTGTGATCGTTACTTTGGATAAGGTTGTACTATTTTAGTTCTTGGTTTATGGTAAATACCCGTACCAATAGACAAGAACTCTTGATCTACGATCCTTATCTTTTAGGAACACTCTGAAGAGCAACAAGACAAGCTCGTTTTGCTAACCAAGATACTCAAGCACCACCCAAAATAGTTACACCAACTATGGCAGATGATACTAGAACCTTGAGGGAGCTCATGGTTCCTAACCTACAGAGTCAACCGTTTTGCATCATTTTCCCCCCTCTTTCGAAAAATGTCACTTGTGAGCTCAAGTATAAGATGATCCATTGTCTACCATCTTTTCAAGGGATGAGTGGGGAGGATGCTAGCAAGCATTTATCCGAGTTCCACCTCGTGAGCATGAATATGAAGCCACACAGAGTTTTGGAGGATAATTCAAATCTAAGGGCATTCTCATTCCCTTCGAAGGATGCGGTCATGAATTAGTTATACTACCTTCCCCAGGGAAGTATAATATCGTGAATGGACACGATATGAAAATTCTTGGAGAAATTCTTTTTGGCATCCATGTTGGAAAGTTTGAAGAAAGAGCTAAGCAACATCTCCCAATGGTCGGGTGAATCTTTATATGAATATATTGGGAAAGGTTTAAGATGTTTCTAGCTAGTTGCCCCTACCAACCGTACAAGGAAGGAGACCGTATGTACTATTTCTTCGATGAATTGTTCATTGAAGACATAAGGATGGTCAATGTCGCTTGTAATAGGTCGATTGCCAACAAAAGCCCTAAAAATTCCATGGCATTGCTTGAAGGCATGGCCAATAGAACTAGAAAATTTGGAATAAGGGAAAGGGAAAGGGTAGAGGAGTCTTCAAATATGGAAACCCCCAAGCTTTAGGAGTAAGCTCAAGCCTTAGCTTCCATGATGAATGAGCTAATGAAGAGGAGAGTGCATCAAGTCAAGGCTTGTTGGGTGTGTTTGTCGGAACATCCCACCAATGCATGCCTCCAAATACAAGATGAAGAGTTTGAGGAAGCCAAGGCAATGGGCTATCAAGAAGGATAAGGCCAAGTTTTCCAAGGGAATAAGGGCTACCAAGGTGGTCAAGGTTTCCCAAAGGGGACAAGGTAATAACAAGAAGTATAATCCATACTCCAAGACTTACAATCCCAGGTAAAGAGACCATCGAAAATTTAGGTGGAGAGATAATTGTGTCGGGCAATCGAATCTCTATGGTGGCTATCAAGGTGGCCAAGGTGTGTATCAAGTGAATCATCAAGGGGGACAAACCCAATATTAAGGGTTTTGTTTAACTACGGTTGTGATGGAAGTTTCAGGGAACCCCTAGCTTCCAAAATGGCCACGGAGGATGCGATTTGACTAACTTGGATTTCCAAACATTTTTATCTCACGAAAGAGCGATAATCCACACTTGTTATTCTAGTGGAAATTTGGTATTCCAAGTTAGTAACCATAATTTTTATAGCATGCATGAGCTCCTCATACTCCTATTTTGGTCTTCCTTCTCGAGGGTTGGATGAACCCTCATCCTTCGAGTGGGATTATCGTGAAGGAAAAAGAGGCTGAGGAGGAGGCTATTCAATCACCGGAGAAGTGAGAAATCGATAAAGTCCAATTCCACCACCACCCTTTCTGGTGACTTTGCAGGACAAGAATCGCAAAGATGAGAACAAAGCTCTATTTAAGGTCTTCCGCAAGTGTGAGGTAAATATTCCCCTTTTTATGAAATTTATCAAGTACCAAGGTTTGCTAAATTCCTCAAAGAATTATGTAACCCGAGGAGAAATAAAAAAAATTGAAAATTGGTGAGAAGATAAAAATTGGTGATCAAGTGTTGGCACTTTTCCAAAAGAAACTTCCCCCAAAATTTGATGATCTTGGAATTTTTACCATTCATTGTGTCATAGGTGGCAAGAATTTTCAAAATGAAATGTTAGATTTATGAGCGTCAATCAGTGTGATTCCATGTTCCTTGTCAGAATCCTTAGATCTTGGGAAATTGCATGAAATTGGGGTAGTGATCAATTAGCCGGTCATTCTAATGACTACCCTAGGGGAATTGTGGGAGATGTGTTGATAAAACTTGATAAATTGATTTTCCCAGCCAATTTTTATGTTTTAGATGTGGAGAATGACAAACTTGCCGCCCCTATCTTGCTAGGGAGACTATTTTTGAAATATTTAGAACTAAAATAGATGTGCATAGCGGATGCTTGACCATGAATTTAATGGGGAAATTATGAAGTTTAACATCTATGATGCCATAAAATTCCCCAATGAGAGTCATTCTTGCCATTCTATTGATATTGTTGATTATTATGTGCAAGACGTGTCTATGATTGATGGCGTGGATTGTTTAAAAGTCACTTTGGAAAATAGTCTTGATGTAAATGAATTGCATGATTATTCTTTAAAGATAAATTTACTTGAGACTATAGAAAAGCTTGATTTTGTAGATAAGCTACCTCTCAACCCCCTTCGTGAAGTTCTCGATACACCTTGAGATGTGGGAATCCTTACATCTCTTGAGAAGGCACAGGTAGTGGAATTGAAACCAGTACTCAAGAATTTGAAATATCCGTTCCTTGGTGAAGGAGATATTTTACCCATTATAATGTTAATTGAACTCACCAAGAAACTAGAGGGAAAGTTGATGGAGTTTCTTAGAAGCCAAAAGAAGGCAAATGGGTGGACCATTGCCGATCCTTCACTTGCATGCATTGTATCTTGCTAGATGATGAGGCCAAACCGGTAAGGCAACCCCAAAGTTGGCTAAATCCTCCAATGATGGAGGTATTGAAGAGTAAGATTCTTATATTTTTCAAGCCTAGATGGTTTACCCCATCTCCGATAGCAAGTGGGTAACCCACACCCAAGTCGTGCCTAAGAAAAGTGATGTGACTATGATGGGTATTTCTGGTACTTTCGAATTGCTATAGCCCTGGAAGACCAAGACTAGATCACCTTCACATGCCCTTTTAGTACTTTTGCCAATAGGCACATGCCTTTCGATCTATCCAATGCTCCCGATAAATTCCAAAGGTGCATAGTATATTTTTGGAGTTCGTTGAGCACTTCGTACAGGTCTTCATGGACACTTTTACCGTTCATGGAGATTATTTTGATAGTTGTTTAAACCATCTATCGTTAGTGCTAATGAGTTGCATTGAAAGAAATCTCGTATTAAACTCCAAAAAATGCCACTTCATGGTGGGAAAAGGCATTGTATTGGGTTATGTGGTCTCTTCCTAAGGTCTTGAGGTAGACAAAGCTAAGGTTGACACAATCCAATCCCTACCATGCCCTTAGAGTGTTAGAGAATTAGATCATTTCGAGGTTATACAGGTTTTTACCATCATT
>JAULKM010035664.1:0-13440 GCA_032355605.1 Rubia tinctorum
CTAATTCATGCCTTTGGATTTCATATCAAAAGAAAGGAGAATTAGCTACTTTCTCCAAACCCTAACACATAATCATAAAAGCAATTCATATACTCAACTTCCAATACCATTAATGTATTCAACAACCAAATTCAAGCACAATAAATACACAATAGCAAAGCATTAAATATCTTACATATAGATATAAAGACATTGGCTTGGAAGCCTTAATCAATTGCTTCCAAGGTTAAGTTTATCCACTAGAGTTCATACTAAACAAGAATAACAAATCAAACATGAACTCGAGATAATACAAAGATGGAAATGATGAAAAACTAAGGTTTTTCAGCTGTAGAATCGGGAGAAGAAAAATGTGGAAGAAGGAGAAAAGTAGTGAGTATTTATAGTACATAAAGTCCAGAAAGTAGATCTGGACCGAGGACCGTCGTGACTAGCGACACAGGCGTCGCAACTCGCGACGGCCAGAGTACTCTGCCTCACACGTTATCTTCTTTTTGGTCTAATATTAGTTGTCTCCTCTTCCCTTTTTTCGAGTCTTTAAGGTCTTCATTGTCTTCAAAATGTAGTCTTCATGGTCTTCAAATCTTTAAACAATTATCTCTTCTCACGAAATCCTTATTAAAACTGATAAGAGCGATAAAGTCACTCTTAACTCTAGTAATAGAATTTCAAAGTAAAATGGAGTTCCCGAAGCACAAAAGCATATCGAAATGAATAAAAAGATCCCAAAATCATCGTATAATATGGACATATAAAACTTCCCCACACTTAAACCTTACTCGTCCTCGAGTAAGAAAAGATTCAAGAATATAAAGAAGTTCAAATATCCCCATCCTAATTCTAATAATCCCCCAAATCAAAGCCTCACAAAAACTCTCAATATCATAAGTCCCAAAATCAAAGATCAAATGACAAAAAAAATTTCTTCACACAACTCCAATTCCTAAATCTAACCAAAGCTACCACCTATCAATTCATTCATACCCATAAAAATATTTCAAAGTCCTGAATTGATAATACCAATATCCAATGGCATAAAATGAAGTTCAAACCATATGAGAAGTTCAAGAACATACTTCACTTCATACCAATATATCAACCAAAACAAAGTACCTAAAGAATCAATAATTGACAATCCTACTTCATTTTCCCAGCTAAGTTATCCAATCTCAAGAAGCCCTGTGATGTTAGGCTACCCGATTCATCCATATATCAACTGCAACCTTTTGACTCAAACGCCGGCAAATGAGTAGATTTTTAATATTTTTTAATTTTTCTCTCATTCTTTCATTTTTCCTAGGAGCCCATTCGGGTTTTCATCCTAGCTACACATCATATTTCTTAGGCTCACATCTCACCCACATTTAGCCTATCATTTTTACCTAGGCCATTCTTTCAGGTTTTCAACCTACCCGGCCCCCCAATTTTTCCTCAATCGTCCTCTCGGGTTTTCAACTTAGTGGGTTCTTTCTATTTATTTATTTTTTAATTTCTATTATATTTATTTTTGAAAATTTTCAATCAAAAATAGCTAAATAGCTTTCTGCATTTTAAAGCTACTAAAGCATTCGAATGCAACAAAACAGAGAATCCCAAAAAAACATAAAAATATTCAAAATATCTAGATTATCCAAAAAGAAAAACAGTATAAAGAAAATCCAAAACTTTTAGATCATCCCAAAAAAACAAAACTAACAGCAGAAAACAATTTCTTTCCCCACATTTGAGTCCTACATTGCCCTTAATGTATCCAATATAGGGCAAATCACAATGCATATCAAAGTACATATCGAAGTGAGGGGTATGAAGAATAAATATGCTCACAATCACTGATGTGAGAAAGAGCCACCATCTCTGTAGCACTGCTGATACTGGGCCATCCATGCCTCGTTCCTCTGACGTTGCTTCCCGCGCCTTGCTGCTCCGAGATTTGGTCCTGTGGTGCCACTAACGCGTGTTTGTACATCCCACACTCTGGATGCGAGCTGATCAATCTCGTCATCCATATCCAACAAGTTCCTTCACACGTACAGGTTGTGGTCGTAGATCATGTCGTGCATCCTGTAAAAGAAATCCGCTGGAGGCTGTCGTGATCCTCCTGCATTGGATCAGGTTGATGGTGTTATGGAGAAGGATGTGGCGACTGGGGTACATCATGCGGCGGATCCATAGTGTAGGGTAGGGCACACTCTTCGGACTGAACTGGGAGGTTGTTAAGCTGGTGGAGAAATCCTCGCTTGCACTCCTGATCTGGCTCGATCGCCAAATCTGACACCGGGATGTCCAACTTCAGCTTTGCACGATGGGGTTATGGAAGCTTCATGAAGGTAACACCTCCAGCCCCGGATAACCAGTGGAAAGCCCGTGGATCTGTTGTAGTCTTGATCAGGTGGAATTTAACCATCTGAGTCAACGTGATGCGGTAAGATTCCCCCCCGACCAAGTTGTTGAAGGCCCTCGGGTATTGCAATGTACAACTTCTCTGCAAGTAGGGTGATCAGGCCCTTTAAAGATATCTCGCCTCTCTCTTTCTTCGCCGCCTCCATCATCTTCATGACCCACAAATCTTACCGACCTCCATATCTCGTGCCCTTGCTCGTCAACTCCCAAAGGAACCAAATCTCATCGTTTGGCACATTTGTCACCTTAGCATGACAGAATAAAGTGGTGGAGAGGAGCCGATGCAAAAATTAAAGTATCGGATGGATGATGACGTTGTTCTCGTCTCAGACATTCTGCGACTTCCTGGTAACAGAATGTCAGAACAAGAAACTCTCCTCCATGGTGGGTGTATGTCTCTTCGGATCGAACCTTTCCCATATCTTTGCTCCGTTCCACTGAAAGGTCTCCTTAATATCCAAGAGGCTTATCTCTTATGATCGGCCATTCAGATGAAATCGAATGAACCTCTCGCAGGGCACTCCATCCACCTCCTTATTTGTCTTGACCGTTGACAAGAACTCCAGGGTGTATCTCCGGTGTATGGGTGCTATCGGGATAAGAAACCTCCCATACCTCTTTTGTCAAGGAGGCATAGAAATGGCTCTTTGAATTGAAGGGTCTCCAATGCTGCTTCATCAGCGAAGCACATCTCCTGGATCTTCCTCGAAGACAAAATGTCCCACCTCTCAGCATAGACGCTGGTGATCCGACCCAATCCCACGAATCTTTCTGGGAGAGGTGGTGATGCAGGCTCGGCTGCTGGCGGAGGAGGTGGAGGTGGGGCAGAAGGACTTTCTCTCTGTCTTTTCTTTGGGGCCATGTCTATTCAAAAAACAAACCACATCAGATGCACATGCATATAATGGCAACTTGAGTAAATTGAAATAGCCAAACTAGCTTAATCAAAATACAATCAATTCTAAACTAGTATAGCGATATATTCATTAACTATAATACACGGAGAACGATCCTAAACTCTAACCATTCACAAAATAAGAAAAATTAAAACATTGTTCCATTATCAGAGCAAGAATTCCAAAAATCAGTGCATTCACAAAGATTTTCCAATTCAACCAAACTAAGATAGTATACATATTCACAACCAATAACCAAAATACCATCCTTAAAAATGACAGCCCCAAAACAACCATCAAAAGAACAAAACCTATTCATATAATACATATTACAAAATTTTATACAACCATTACACATAGTAACAACCATTCACAGCCTCAACATTCACAACATCAATATTTACAGCAACAATAGAACATAACCTGTTCACAAAATAATGACAAAATCAACATCCCACATCATCAATATGAGTTCATCAAATGATAACATTCACAAAAAATCAAGTCACAAAAATTCCCAAAAATTAGCACATTCATCCAATTCATAAATTCAAAGCACATAAAAATTCAAGAGAAAAGAATAAAATAAATGTACCAATTCGAAGCCAAGGATGACGAATTCAATAAGCCCACGAGAATGCCCTATCTTACGGAACCGGAATTTCAAAATCCCCAATTTCTAGGGTTTCAAATTTGGATGAATCGCTGGGATTTTTGGTGTAATGTTTTTGAATTGGTGAAGGATTTGAGGTGGAAAATGTTTTAGGCTGGTTTATATGCAAGAATCCGGCAGGATTTGTTGTGGAAGAGGAGTTGGGGCGACGGAGAAGAGAGGGAAGAAGGAGAGGAGCCAGAAAAAATAAGGGTTCTGCCCTCGATATCTGTCCTAAATGCATAGTGTCACGCTCGCGACATACTTTTCGTGAGTCGAGATGCTGGACTTAAGAGTATATGAACAGTCAAACTGGTATCGCGCTCACGACATAACCGTCGCAACTCACGACAGGGTGTCACAGCTCGTGATAGGTTTGTCGCGATCACAAAAATATGGTTCTGGAAGTTGCAAAATTGCCAAACTTCTTCTGATTTGTGTCACGATCGCGACAATATAGTTGCGACTCACGACAGGGCATCGCAACTCGCGACATAGCATCACAACTCGCGGCGATGCTCTATCGCAAAAGGTCTGTCATGATCGCGAGAAAATTAAACTGGGAGTTGCAAATATTGAAAATTCCTCTGATTTCCATTACGATCATGGCATGGTTGTCGGACTTGCGAAGATCTATCACGACTTGTGACACCTCAATTGCGACCGCAACAATTTGGACCCGGGAGTTCAAAATTCTTTATTCTTGTCCCGATTTTGGTCCCGATCGCGATGGAAATGTCGCGAATCTCGACAAAAATGGAATGGGAGTTTTACAAAATCCCCTGTTTATCATGACTCGTGATGGAGATGTTGCGCTCGCGATGGATAGGTCGCAACTCGCGACGAAGCTCTCACGATCGAGACAGACAGTGTCTCTCACAATTGTAAAACACATTCAAAATTTACCAACTTTCAAGCTTTCGTTATTTCTTCCAAGTTGCCTTTCATCCACCAGGTTATTCATTTCTCTTCACATTTCTACAAAAACATGTACAAAAACACACCCGTGAAAAGAACACTGCAAAATCATGAAGAAAATAACGATGATATTGAAATAAAATCAACGGAAAATTATGAATGAATATCCGGATAATCAAAACCAATTTTATTTAACATCATCGACACGAATTACCTCCCTTCTTGAGGTTTACTCACAAACCGGATCAAGAAGATCAATAGCTTACCCTTTTTTTGTACAAAACTCTCATGGTAAAGTTTCAAACGTTGCCCATTCACCTTGAAGGAGTTGGACTTAGCTTAATCTAAAATTTCCACCACACCATGTGGAAAAACCTTCACCACTTCAAAAGGGCCAATCCATCGCAATCTCTATTTACCAGGAAATATGTGAAGACGAGATTGAAATAGGAGGACCTTTTGACCTACGTCAAACTCCTTCCTATTAATCATCTTGTCATGGAAAGTCTTCGTCTTTTCCTTGTAGATCTCTGCATTTTCATAGGATTCCATTCTTATTTCCTCAAATTCCTGCAATTGCAGCTTTCTATGCAAACCGGCCTCATCTATGTCGAGGTTGAGTTTCTTGACTGCCCAATAGGCTTTATGCTATATTTCGACCGGCAAATGACACGACTTCCAAAAAATTAACCGATATTGTGACATACCGATAGGTGTCTTCTATATCGTCCTACATGGCCAAAAGGCATCATTCAGCAGAGAACTATAATCCTTCCTCTTAGGATTAACCTTTTATGAAGAATGGACTTGATTAAATGATTGGAAACTTTGGTTTGGCCATTGGTTTATGGGTGATAGGTGGTGGATGTCTTGTGTGTGACACAATATTTCTTCAAAAGTGCCTTAATTGTCCGATTGCAAAAATGAGTTCCACATTCACTAATCAAGGATCGAGGGACCCCAAACCTAGATAAGATGTTATCTTTTAAGAAATCTGCAACAACTTTAGAATCATCATTCCTAGTGGGTTTTGCTTCTACCCACTTTGTCACATAATCAACAGCAAGAAGAATATATGTAATTCCACAAGAGTTAGGGAAAGGTCCCATAAAATCAATGCCCCATACATAAAAAAATTCACAATACAGTATGAGTTTCTGAGGCATCTCATTTTTGGATACTATATTTCTTATTCTCTGACAGTTATCACAAGCTTTACAAAAAGTGCATGCATTTTTATTCAATGTAGTCCAATAAAATCTGCTTTCTAAAACTTTCCTAGCGATCCTCTTTTTTCCAAAATGACCGCCACATGCATACAAATGACAAAAGGAAAGAATTTGATGTGCTTCCTTATCAGGGATGCATCTCCTAACTACTTGATCCACAAAAGGGGATCATCTCACACATAATTCTTAGCATCACTTTTCAGCTTATTCTTTTGAGCTTTAGTAAAATGGGGAGGAAATTTACCAGAAACAAGAAGATTTACAATGACGACATACCACGACAGGAGATTCCCGATTGATAACAATTGTTCATCGGGGAATTCCTCCTGTACATGATCCATTTCTAGTGACATTACCTCTGTTTTTTTGTATGGAACCAACCGGCTTAAATGATCGCCCACTAGGTTCTCTGTACCCTTCTTGTCTGGGACCTCCAAGTCAAACTTGCCCAAAAGAAAAATCCATCGAATCAAGCTTGGTTTGGCCTCTTTCTTCATCATCAAGTGACGAAGAGCTGCTTGGTCAGTGTACATAATAACTTTGGTACCAATCAAATAAGATAGAAACTTCCCTAAGGAAAATACTACAGCAAGCAATTCTTTTTCTGTGGTGGAGTACTTCCTTTGGTCCTCATTGAGAGTCATGGATGCATAGTAAATGGCTTGAGGAATTTTCCCCACTCTTTGACAAAGCACCGCTCCTACGGCGTAATCACTTGCATCACACATGATTTCAAAAGGCATGGACCAATCTGGGGGTTGAATAATAGGGGCCAAGACTTACTTTTTATTCAATGAATTTAGGGCTCCTTTGCATCCCTTGTCCACCATAAATTCAACATCTTTTTGAAACAACTTGCACAAAGGAGATGCAATTTTTGAAAAATATTTGATGAACCGACGGTAAAATCCTGCATGACCTAGAAAAGAACGCACTTCGCGAACATTAGTTTGATAGAGAAAGGTTTTAATTGTATTTTTGCCTTGTCTACCTCAATACCCTTAGAGGAGACAACGTGGTCTAAGACAATTTCTTGTTCTACCACAAAATGACCTTTCTCAGAATTTAACACAAGATTGGTATCAATGCAACTCTTAAGAACTTGTGCTAAATTTTCTAAACAATTATCGAAGGAATTACCATGAACGGTGAAATAATCCATGAATACTTCAACAAAAGTTTCAACAAATTCTAAGAAAATACTTACCATACACCTTTGAAAAGTGGCGGGGGCATTACATCGCCCAAAAGGTATACGCCAGTAAGAAAATGTACCAAAGGGGCACGTGAATGTCGTCTTATCGTGGTCCTCTGGGGCAATGGCCAATTGAAAAACCCCGAGTACCCATTCAAAAAGCAATAATATGGGTAACTTGGAAGTCTCTCGAGAATTTGATCAATGAACGATAACGGAAAGTGATCCTTCTGGGTTACCGTATTTAACCTTTGATAATCAATGCAAACGCGCCACCCATTTTGGATGCGAGTGGGCACCAT
This sequence comes from Rubia tinctorum, assembly GCA_032355605.1. Classification (NCBI taxonomy): domain Eukaryota; kingdom Viridiplantae; phylum Streptophyta; class Magnoliopsida; order Gentianales; family Rubiaceae; genus Rubia; species Rubia tinctorum. The sequence goes on from JAULKM010035664.1 coordinate 7,593, forward strand.
TTCACCATTGTAATTTTCAACCACCGTCATCCCACTCTTCTTTGGTACTATTTGTGTTGGACTTCCCCATTTGCTATCCAAAATTGGATAAATCATCCCGGCTTGAACCAATTTGAGGATCTCCGCCTTTACCACCTCCATCATAGGCGGATTCAAATGGCGTTGAGGTTGTCGCATAGGTTTTGCATCATCTTTCAATAAGATTCAGTGCATGCAAGTGGATGGGCTTATACCTTTGATGTCGGCAATAGTCCATCCAATTGCTTCGTTATTTTCCCGCAAAACCTCCATTTGCTTCTCCTCTTGCTCCTAGGTAAGTTTGCTCGATATAATGACCGGGGGTGTTTCCCTTTCCCCAAGAAATTCCTACTTAAGGTCACTTGGCAAAGGTATAAACTAAATCACCGAGGCTTTCTTCATTGATGGCAACAGTTCTGGTTTCTTGGATTCCTTAAAAGGTGGAGGAGGATGGTTCGAATTCATCTTTGGATGCTCATTCAAGCCCTCAAAGCTTTCCTTCTAGTTAGCACTCATAAAATATACATTGCATGTATCATGATTATCACATTCTAGAGCAACTAACAAGGAATCATCACCACTTAATTCAAAAACATCTTGCATTATATCAGCTATAACATCTAAAGCATGGCAAGATTATTCTTGATTAGGATACTTCATAGAGTCATTTATGTTAAACTCTCTTTTAATCCCATTGAATTCCATGGTGAGGGTACCATTGTGCACTTCAATCATTGTCCTAGAGGTTTTCAAAAATGGCCTCCCCAACAAAATTGGAGCGACATGTTAATCATGCTCCATATCTAAGACATAGAAATCCGTGGGGAATATTAAGGAATCCACCTTAACCAACACATCCTCGACAATCCCTTTAGGATATGCACTAGAACGATCGGCTAATTGGATAACCACCCCGGTTTTATGCATTGTACCCAAATTAAGGCTCTCATATAAAGAGTAAGGTATCACACTTATGGATGCACCTAGATCAAACATGACCTTTTTAAAATGTGTGTTTCCTATCATGCAAGGGATGGTGAACATACCGGGATCGCTACATTTATGGGGTAACTCCCTTTTGCACAAAGCGGAAACATGCTCATTTCTCCCTTTGGTTAGCTTATTTTTTGCCCTTTGCTTTTTATTCACAACACATAATTCCTTAAGAAATTTTGCATAACTAGGAATTTGTTCAAGGGAATTTAAGAGAGGAATATTTACCTCACATCTACGAAAGATTTCGTAAATGTCCTTGTTGTCTTCCTTCCTCATATTGTCCTTCAAAGCTTCCGGAAATGGTGCTTCCGGTTCATATGGAGGGATTTCCACCATAATTTTCTTCTTGTGAGGAGGGGATGAAGGTTCGGGAATAGATGTCAATTTTAAAATGGTAATCTCATCTTCCTTCTCCTTTCCCTTCTTCACTTTTTCATTGACCACCTTCTCGGCCTCTTAACCTCCTTTTCGAACACCTCAACCACACCGAGTTTAGTTTCAACAATTTCATCCTCCCAGAAATTGCCAACCTCCTTACCACTTCTCAAAGTGATAACACTCACATTTTGTCAAAGATTGAGCTCCAATTGAGATGGGAGTTTTCCCGAATCCCTTGCATCCATTCGACTCAAGATTTGAGCCATTTGGCTCACTTGCATCTCTAAAATTTTAATGCTAGAGTTGGTCTTCTCTTGGTGCTTCTCGGTCTTGTTCACACATATTATCAACTTTTCAATGACTTGCATGATTTCTTCCCTTGACATCCCCGAACTTTCACCTTAATTGTGAGGCTTATCACCAAGCCTTTGGTATTGCGTTTGTGGTGGCCAATATTGTTGTTGAGGATGACCATAAGGTTGAACATTTTGGCCTCCTTGTGCATTCCCATATCGGAGATTTGGATGGACTTGGTTAGCCGCATTGTAAGGCCGCTTTTAGTAACCTCTGCCTCCTTGGTAGGCTTGATATCCTTGATACCCTTGATTTTGGTATCCTTGGCCTCCTTGATATCCCATGGCACTCACTTCCTTCACATAATCATCTTTCAAAGTAGGATATGAATCCGTTGGATATGGATAAGAACAAATCTAACAAGACTTTACATGAGGTTTTGCCCCAGAATGTGTCATCAAAGTCTTGACCATAGAAGTAAGAGTCGACACTTGGTCTTCAAGCTTTCCATGGTTGGAAGAAACACTTGCATTTTTGCCTTCTCAAATTGGCTCTTGTGCTAAAGTTTCTCAACTCTTAGGCTAACTACTCGTAAAGCTCCATAGTTTCCCTAGAGGACTTGTTCCTAAGAGAACCATTACAAACTCCCCTCACTAGCCTTTGATCTTGATCAAGAAGACCATTATAGAAATAGTAGACCGAATCCCAGAATCCCCATTCGAATAGCCATGATACAGAAAACTGGCAAGAAGCTTTTTGAACCTCTCCCAAAAGTCTTAGAATGACTCCCAGTGACATTGGATGATGTTTCTTATATCCTTATTTAAGATGACGGGTTTTGAAGCCGGGAAGTATTTTGAGAGAAACTTCTTCTTCAACTCAATCCATGAGGTGATGCTCCCTAGTGGAAGGTAATAGAGCCAATCCCTTGTGGCATCTTGCAATGAGAATGGGAAGGCCTTCAACATGTAAAACTCCTCATTCACCCCTTCCGGAAGCATCCCACTACAAACCATATAAAAATCAAGGAGGTGTTTGTTGGGATCTTCCCCTTGCCTACCAAGAAAGGACGGTAGCAAGTGTATCAATCTGGACTTCAACTTGAAATGCCCATTAGCTCCAACCGCCGGATATGTGATGCACATCGTTTGGTGCTCTAGATTGGGAGCCATGACCTTCCTCAATAGGATTTTTCTCAACTGGGAAGTTCCTCCCATGAATGTGAGGGTGTTGAGGTCCTTCTCCCGGAATGTCCTCTTCATGTTCCTCTTGATAATCCATAGAGGTTGAAACTTTCGCAAAGTGGTCACTAGGAGGGTTGCTATTCACTCTTTCCAAAGACAACCTCCTAAACCTTTTAAAATTTAACTCTAACTCGGGGTTGTAGTGTAGGGGTTCTTGTGAAGAGGATCGAGTACAAACCATACACCAAGAACTAAAACAATACGTCTCCAAGCCGACCTCATATGAAATAAAAACCAACTGAAATCATACTAACAAGTATTCACAACTAGCACATATTCACACATAATATGCCCAAACACTTAAAAATATATACCTCATCCCCGGCAGCGGCGCCAAAATTTGGGAAGTTATCGTCATACCTCTCAAAGATACAATTTATAAGCCTTAAATACTTCCTAAATACAATTAAGTAGATAGTGGCAAATCAGGGTCATCCACAAAGAAAAGAGATTTTCCTAAGAGTTTTCACATATAACGGTGAATACTACACTAGATATAAAGATATGCACACACATATATAAGCTTGTAAAAAGGGGGTTTTTGGGTTGATTTTTCTAAGTTATCAATTTAAAGACAAGTTAACTAGCAAGCAATGTAAATCTACTAAATATGCAACAACTAATAAGAGTTTAAACATGAGTTACGGGACCTTGGGCGCAATTTATTTCTACTTCCAAACCTCTTATCTATCATTGAACATACATTTTATTCAATACTTTTACTACTTGTTGTGAAGATAAATCTTCTATCCTTCTTTGATAGTAGTTTACAAGAGTGAATTTGACATCTCTTGCTAAACCTCATTAATGACCCCTTTAGTCGATCAACGCTTGAAAGTATCACATTAATGGCATTAAGTATGAAGAATCAATAAGATTGGTAATACTTATAAACACTACATCGTGTCTAAGCATTAAACCAATTCATGCATTTACACAAGATTAGTCAAGAAAGTTCAACGTTCGTAAACTTCTCCTATTTGCTACACAAAACAAACATGACAAAGAATTTAACATTATCACATTCATCTAGCCTTTATCAAATCATCAACCATATTAGAAGCTCCAATTTATGCACTTGGATTCCATATCAAAAGAGAGGAAAATTAGCTACTTTCTCCTAACCCTGACAAGCAATCATACAAGCATTTCATATACTCAAACTGTTGGAATAGTGTCCTTCAGTCAATCTGCATTCTCCAATCATAGTTGGGGGATTAATTATGGAGATAATTAATTCAGTTATTTTGAGTGATCAGAATGTTTAGTTGGAAACCTCTTTCGAACAACTAGCATTAATTATATTGGGGTTGCAACTTATTATGAATAAACTTATAGGGTCACACACAAGGCATGAAATTGGATAAAAGAAATACTATTGGGGTAGGAGCCTAGGTAGTAATTATATGAGAGATAAGTTTAGAACTTATTAATTCCAATTGGGTCGGGCCCAGATTGACTTAGGATTAATGTCTACTGTCATGTTTATTATGTATAAATAGATGCTTTACGGGAATAAACATTACCATGGACATTTTGAACATGGTCGTTCCACATGGCAGAAATAGAATAACCCTACCTTTATCGTAAAATCAACCTCGCCGTAAAAGAGAGGAAGACGACGTGGCCGTCTTTGCTTGAGAATATGTTCTATGATGACAATGGCGTAGGCAGTTTGATCGTGTTGTGTGGATACACATAGAGGGATCACATCTGAGATTCTCTTCTCTGTGATTGAACGTTTCTCCGCACGTTACAAATGTAATCTAAACCCTTAAATAAATTCAAATTGAATACATGCACGAGATCTTGAATATGGTTATTAATATTCCTCTAAATAAGATTTAATCAATTCCCAACAGTAGTATCAGAGCAACTTGCATATTTTAATTTGATCTAGTCAATATGTGAATTAAATTTACATATTATAATGTTTAGAACCGTGTTCATGTTTTAATAAAATTAATTATTGGATGATTTAATTTGATTTTAACCTACTCATATTTTTATTTTTAAAAAAATATCGTTCAGCCGTCGAAATTACTATTCACCAAAGGGTACTATAGCGCCACCTCCAGATCGGTGACGACAAGGTAGCGGCGAAGCTGGGCACTTATGGCTGCTACCCTTGCAGTTCTCGCTTGGTTTTTATTTTGGCTGGGTCATAATTCTAACCCACTTTAACTAAATTGGCTAGGCCAATTTTAAAGAGAATGTTGCTCTGGGCGCTGGGCCAGTTGAGGCCCAGCTTGGTCTGGCCCGGTCGGTTCTGATCAGGCCGGGTTTTCTGGTCTGGTCAGGATTGAACCGGTCCGGGTTAGTCCAAATATTTTTTTGAAATAAAATAAATTTAAAATTAGTTTTAAAAAAAATTCTTTGATCTGAACTGGGCTAGGCTGGGCTTAGTGGGCTGCTTTCTTATTAATTTAATTTCTGAGTGGGAGTAATTTTAATTTTAGAAATTAAAATTAAATGTGAACAAAAGTTTTATTAGTTAAGGAATTGGATGTGCTTGATTATTAAATTTTATTATTTTATTAATATCAAATAATATAATATTAGGTGATAATAATTAAGGTTAATAATTTTAGAAATTAGTTAACTTAATGTTTTTTTGGTGTACGGATTGCCTAATATACCTACTTTCTTTAATAATTTAGAATTATTAAATATGACAAAAGAAAATAATTAAGTTTACTAATTTTAGAAATTAGTTAACTTAATTATTTTGGTATAAATGCCTAACATATTTAGTTTATTTAGTAATTTAGAATTATTAAATATGACAAAAATAATAATTAATATTAATAATTTTAGAAATTAGTTAACTTAATTATTTTTGTATGGTTAATTGCATAATTTATTATGTGATTTTATCCCAATTTATTTTATATTTTATTGGGTCATTCATTTTAGAA
>JAULKM010035675.1:0-13440 GCA_032355605.1 Rubia tinctorum
AATAATTAATCCAAACCCTAGCCGACTTATTCTTGAATTCTTCATCATGAAGTTGATCCATCAAAGCATTCAATGCCACATATCTAAGCTTCATTATTGACCTTTCCATCGGTCCAGCCATGTCACATAGATGATCCTAAAGATAACCCTTGAATGTTTGATCTAGTCGTGGAATGTCTTCATCTATGGTGCTAGTTGTCTTGGCATCTCCATCAATACCCCTGCCCATTCTAACTTCGATCATGCTCTGTCTGATGACCAATGGAGTATGAACCTACATTTATTTAATCAATTTAATGTTGTGTATGACCATAGGCCAGGTAAGTCTACTTCACCATGGATTCTTGATTCGAGAGCCTCATATCACATGACTAGTGACAATGGTTCTCTGATTGATATTACTACTGCTGTCAATTCTGTGAATGTTATATAGCTCGATGGATTAGTTTCATCTGCAACACAATATGGTTCTATTAATTTTGGAGATGTTACTCTTACTCATGTGCTCTACATACCTTCTCAGCGATGTCATTTATTATCATGCTCTAAATTGGTATCTGCCTTAAAATTTCTAGATTTGTTACTGAAAATTATTGAATTTTAAAGAAAATTAGTATGAGGAATGTGATTGGAGTGGGTGAACAAGGGGGGGTTATTGGCTTCGTCTACTGGATACGAATGATCGTCCTCATATCTTGCAGTCTATTCCGACACTTGCTTCAGTTTCGTCTTCTGATTTATGGCATCAGCTTCTTGGGCATCCTTCCTCTACGGTGTTGTCATCTGTTTCTACTCTTGATTAAGCACAAATAATGTTTATGTTCTTTGCTCTGTATGTCATAGAGCAAAACAGACTAGACATAGTTTCCTTTGAGTTCTTCGAATGCTAGTTCTTTATTCGAAGCAATACATTGTGATGTTTATGATCCTTATAAAACACCATGTTCTAGTGGTGCATTTTATTTTTTTACTATAGTTAATGATTATTCCATATCTGGTTGGGTTTATTTATTGGTAGCTAAGTTAGAGGTTGCCTCTAGATTTATTGAATTCTGTTCGTTGATCAAGAACCAGTTTGGCCGCGTGGTTAGTTTCTACCTTTGAGATCATAATTTACTGAATCTGGGATTATCTTTTAGACATCTGTGGTTAATACACCACAGTAGAATAGTTGTGTTGAGCATAGTATCGTTATTTATTAAATGTTGCTCGTGCTTTGCGCTTTCAAGTTAATCCGCCAATTGAGTTATGGGGAGAATGTGTTCTTACAACTGAATATTTGATCAACCGGACACCGACGAAGCAACTCGATGGTCGCACACCATTTGAATTACTCTATGAACGCCTCCCGAATTACAAGGTTTTGCGTGTATTTGGATGTTTGTCTTTTGCTTCCTACATCCCTAGATTCCGTGACAAGTTTGCTCCAAGAAGTCGTCGATGTCTGTTTTTAGGTATCTTGCCGGAAAGAAAGGTTATCGCCTTTATGATTTGGAATCTCGTACTTTGTTTAACAGCAGGGATGCTAATTTTTATGAAGACCAGCATCCATATGTTGTGTTCTCGGAAACCTCACCGATGTCGGCCACCTCACCGCCGCCTGATACCTCACCAACGCCGGCCCCCTTACCACCGCCGGTCACCTCATCACAGCTGACCCCCATGTCACCGCCGGTTACCTTGCCACCGGGGCCGGTTGACCCTGTGCTTCACGTGCTCCACACGCTGCCCACCGCCGTTGACGACACGCCTCACGCGCCGCCTGCAATTGCTCCGATCAGTCCATCGCCTACCAACATATTATTTCTAGTAAATTCTTCAGCCGAGTTTGGGGATTCCCAATCATTCACCCCCTTGGACCAGTACTAGCTATCAGTTGTGATATCATGATATCAACATGCTGAGTCTTGGGAAAAACTTCTAGACTACAACCTTGGCAACTTTTATTTTGCAGGTATCCTCTTTAAGATCAAATTTTGACATGTTGTCCACTTAGCATGAAGTCATTTAAAGTCTAAAATTGTGTGTTACACCCTTCCATTTTCATCTTGAAAAGGTAAGTTAACTAGAAAAACAATTTAAATCTCCATTTCCACCTAAATGCGGGCATAATTCAATCTATCTAAATTCAATGTTGTATAATCAAGCATAATGAGAGTACCAAGTGGATTGACAATATGCCTTAGCATTTTTGGGTGCTAGTATATAGGTTTAAGACCTGATACTAGGATTGAACCAAAAAAAATTAAATTTTAAATCTAAAGCTTATGGTTTCACAATTACACGTTTGCAATTAAATCAAATGAATGCCTTAGAAATAACTTTAGATACATCCTCAACATTAGTGAATGAGGCGCTCGCAAATCATGTTCAAAATTATTTCTCTTGATTTATCAAAGACAATCTTAGTGAGCATAGAACACAAGTTTCCTTCAGGATTATGCCCCACATAAGTCGATGTTGTGATTCAATGTTCCCCAATTTCAAAAAAAAATTGAGTCACCAATCCTCTTTTATTCATTTCCCAAATCCCCAATTGACATATATGTTCTTAAATAATTATCATAGAACCATATCATCTGCACTTTTAACTAATTTAAGAACGACTTTGTTTACTTTTTCATAAGGTCCATAACCATGTTACCAATTCCTTGATAAGAAGGTCTCGTGAACAACGACCTTTTCTAAGTTATGGAGAAAGCATTGTATTTTTTAATTTAAATATTGTGTTTTTTTTTACTTAAACACTGTACTTTTAATTTAAACATTAGTATTTGAAACTATTTTTTTACTTATAATACAATATTTGTTGTATTTTCACATTTAAATGTGTTTCATTACATGTTTAACTTATAATTTTTAATTTTATTAAAAATACTGTGTTTCAGTTACAAAGTATAGTGTTTGCTCCATAAGATTACGAAAGAATGTCGTTTCTAAGATTCAATCTTCCTTATCCCAATGGAAGCAAACATTATAATAAAAATAGCAATTTTACTATATTTGGGAGGAAGAAATGCTAAGATTTAGTGGTAAGAAAAATATTCTAGAGAGAAAATCAAGATTGACAGAATCAGAATTGTCTGCAACCGGCTTGGGAGGAGGAATCATCGCGGCCATGGCCAACACGACAACTCCAATTCTGGTTGTGGCATGTGGGTTAATTGTTATTGCGGCAAAGGGTCAGACCGGAATAGTACTGCGATGCAGTGAAGACGGTGTTGGGTATTCCGAAGGAAGCAAATGTACAAATTTTTAGAGAGAATTCAAACATCTCAGCCTCAGACACCACATCAAACAACATGGGGATCAATGGACATTTGAGCAGCAGCAAACTCTGAGAATGAGGTACTCAAGCCTCGATAAAACTAAGAATAAGAATCTGATCCGTAGGAATGGAGTGACTGATACCTTGAAGGTCATCCAGAACATTTTTGAAATGAGAAAAATATTCTTGTACAGAAACATCATCCCTGCGTAATTTCATCAAGCAGTCCATAAGATGAAGCTTACGGGCACGAGAACTATTCTGATACGCAGTAGAGAGAGCCTTCAAAACCTGAGCCGAGGTATGACAACCAATAATAACAGACATGGAGACAACAGTGATAAAAGAGAACAACAAAGTTTGGATCTACTGAATAGTCTTGATCTTGGTAGAATAGTCGTCGTACGATTCAGGGTGAGTCGATGACTTATCGGATTAACTGGCGGAAAAGGTTGATGGAGGATCAGGACATGGTTTAGATCCATCAACAAATCCAAGCAAATCATACGACTTCAAGAGTGAAGCAACATGCATACGCAAAATCAGGTAATTGTTTTTGTCAAGCTTGGTGGAGGTGCAATTCATCAGCGACTAAACTCAAAAGACGCCATGAGAAACAACAAAAATTCATGGAAAAGAAGTAGGGAGTTAGATCGAACCAATCACACTGCAAACTTGTGACTAGCAGTTAACAATAAACCTTGAAAGGCTTCAAAAATGGCGGACGTGCAGCGAGGAGGGGTGCTGATCGGCGGGTAATCAGTAGCGTGCGACAATGGGCAATCGGCGAGAAAGGTCGGGGATGATCTGAAGGTTGCGGCGGGAGATGGAGATCGCAAGCGTTCGATACCATGATAGAATTTAGATACCATGACAGGTACATGGACAGGGTTGGAGATGATTTTTTGGACAAAAACCGAGGAAGAAAAAAGTAAGGATTTAGAGAAACTGTTATGATACCATAATAGAATGTAAAACCCAAAATTGTTGGAACTGTGTATATTCATATTTATAGAATTCGTCAAATATTATCATGTGAGATCTTGTAGGATTTGTTATAATGTATATTTTTAAATTATTTTTTCATAATTTTTATGTACACAGAAATAAAGGCACTCCCTTTGTCCCATATCAAAGTACACCTTACTTTTTAAGGTCAAACTTGGTAATTTTGATTGTAAATTTAAATTAATATATCATGTGAAATCTTGTTAGATTTATCTTAAAATATATTTTCTAAACATCAACTTATATGCGACACTATTATATGTAGCTCGACATATCGACGGTCACACATGATCTATGAAAATTGTGAAAAAAATAATATGTAGTTTGATCTGAGACAAAATAATATTATTTTATAAAAATTATTGCAGTTAACTTAAGAAAATAACTACTCCTTCCGTCCCAACCAAATCTGAACAGAAAATTTTTTTTAGTAAAAATATCAAATTTTGACCATGTATTTGAATACATATATGAACAATCATTTTTATCGTGTGAGATATGGTTAGATTTTTCGTAATATGTTGTTTCTGAATATCAATTTTTTATGTGTCATTATTGTTCGTAACTACACATATTTATATTCAAATATATTTATTGGATACTGTGGAAAAGAATTGTGTAAGGTTGGGTGGGACGGAGAGAGTATTTCATTTTGCTGGAAGGGAGCAGTAATATAACGGCACTATACAAGTCACAGCAAAGGTAATTTGCTACTCATTGGGTTAATAGTAAGGGAGCAAAAAAAATAGTAAGGGACTATACATGTCACAGCAAAGGTAATTTGCAACTCATTGGGTTAATAGTAAGGGAGCACAAAAAAATATAGTGTGTGGGGGGCAGTAATATTAGGGCACTATACATGTGAATATTATTTGTAATTCTAATTAGATTAGAATTCCTTTTTCAGTTGAGTTTAGTTCTTTTATACTACTATATAATGTATCTCAAATCATGAATACAAACACATAATTATTACCCCGTAAATTCTTCTCATGTATTTGAATACATATATGAACAATTATTTTATCGTGTGAGATATGATTAGATTCGTCGTAACATGTAGTTTCTAGATATCAATTTTTTATGTGTCGTTATTGTCTGTAGTTACACACATTTATAGTCAAAGATATTTATTGGATACCGTGAAAAAAGAGTTGTGCAAGTTTGGATGGGACGGAGGGAGTATTTCATTTTGCTGGAAGGGAGCAATAATATTACGGCACTATACAAGTCACAGCAAAGGTAATTTGCTACTCATTGGGTTAATAGTCAGGGAGCACAAAAAAAGTAAAATAAAATAAAATAAGGGACTATACATGTCACAGCAAAGGTAATTTGCAACTCATTGGGTTAATACTTAATAGTAAGGGAGCACAAAAAAACAAAAATAGTAAAGGGGGCAGTAATATTACGGCACTATACATGTCATAGCAAAGGTAATTTGGCACTCATTGAGTTTATAGTAAAGGTAATTTGGCACTCATTGGGTTAAAACTATTAAAATAACTTGGCAATTGGCAAGCAAAATGAGAACTTGGGTGACCTTTATTTATCATTACAAATGGAATTAATCGATATATCTCCAACCAAGGAATCACGACCCAATTAATTAACCAATTTAAGGGGCTTAGAACACTTCGGTGGACTGCAACAGGTCCCCTCTTCGTGATGGTGATGATTTGTACACTTGGCATTAACAAGTAATACTTTAGATATACGATCCCAAAAAACATCATTAGTAAAAATTAATGCTAATGTAATCGTAGAAAATAAGGGTTTAAAGTTATGTTTGTATTTATGATATAAGTTACAATATACTCCGTATAGAGGTATAAAAACCTATACAGAAAAAAGAGAAGGAATCTATTCTAAATACAAGGAATATTCACATAATATTCTATTCTTTAATAGTCCTCCTCAAATTGGAGAATGTGCATCAAGAATGTCCAACTTGTCAAGTAGCAACTGAAACTGAGTACGTCCATGAACAAATCTACAGGCTGATCAGAAGTGCAGATATAATGAGTAACAATACTACCATGCTGCACAAGATCACGGACGAAATGACAATCAACCTCAATGTGCTTTGTACATTCATGGAAAACCGGATAGGCCACAATATGAAAAGCAGATTAACTGTCGTGAAACAGTCACATGGGGCAGAATGCACAATGCCTAAGTCGCAAAGCAAAGACTTTAGCCATAATAACTCACAACAAGTGACTGTTATTGCACAATACTCCGCTTCAGCAGAAGAACGAGAAACTGTAGGTTGTTTCTTGGTCTTCCATAAAGAGTCACCAATAATCACAAAATACCCATAAAGAGAACGTCATGTAATGGGACAAGCAGCCCAATCAGAATCACAGAAAGCAATCAATTTTAAAGAACTACGTGAAGAGAGAATCAACCTTGACCAGGATGACTCTTCAAGTAGTGTAGAACCCGGAGAGCAGCTTGCCAGTGAGTAACACAAGGAGACTTCATAAACTGAGCAAGCGTATGAACCAAATAACTGAGCTCAGAACGTGTAATAGTAAGGTAAATGAGACGACCAACAAAGCACTGATACTGCTCAAGATCATCATAAAGTGGCCCATCTATGCTCGCAAGATTGTGATGTTGCTCCATCGGAAAGTTAGTCGGTTTAGCAGCCAATAAACCAGCATCTGATAAGATGTCGAGGGCATATTTCCCTTTGTGAAAGAAACATTCCTTCCATTCTTCTAGCAATCTCTATACCCAATAAATACTTATGTGAACCAAGATCCTTCATGTGAAAACAAGAACTCAAGTATTTCTTTAATTCAAAGATTAGCGACGAAGAACTACCAGCAATCACTAAGTCATCCATATAGACGAGTATGTGCAAATAAACCAAACCACGAGAGTAAAAGAAAAGAGAGTAATCAGCCTTACTCTGAACAAATATGAAGGCGCGTAGAGCATGAGCTAACTTGGCAAACGAGTTATAAGGAGATTGTCACGAATCATAAAGAGATTTATGAAGCTGACAGACGAGGCCAGAGGGAGAAGGATAGCCAGGAAAAAAGGCACATAAAAACCTCTTCATAACGATCACCATGTAGAAAAGCATTATGAATGTGCATCTGATGAAGTTTCCAACCACGGATGGCTGCAACAGATATAAACAGGTGAACTGAACTCATCTTCGCAACAGGAGCAAACGTCTCAGTATAGACAGTTCCCTTAATCTGACAATTACCTAGAACCACCAGATGAGCTTTTTTGACGTTCAATGGTACCATCCGATTTGAAATTGGTATGGTAAACCCATTTACATCCAATTGCAGTCTTATCTGGAGAAAGAGAAGTCGTAGTCCAAGTCTCATTACGCTAAAGACCATTATTCTCATCAGGTATAGCATCACGCCAATGAGCATACTTTGACACCTCATAATAAGAGGTATGATCTACCTAGAGATTACTGCACCCAAAAGTCTGGAATTCATACAAGAAAATTTATCGCAATTTACATAATCAGCTAAAGGATAGAGTGCATCCGAGGATACTGATAACGCAGGAGTGATAGTAGCAGTTGGGGAGGGGAGGGGGTCTACAGTAATAATAGAGAAAATATAGTCGTTCAGGTAAGCTGAAGGTCGATGATCGCGTACACTCTAGATAGAAGTCAACTGATCAGACAAAGAAGGTGGCAACGGGGGACCATCCGCTGGTTGATCCGGGGCACTCGGAGGTAGTATTGCCTAGGCGGCAGCGGGCCGGCCGCTTGAATCGGAGGCAATAGCAAGGAAGCTCCGACTGTAGCTAGCATCACGTTTGGGCCAGCCAGTGGCTATTGAAAACCTGTCAACGCAGGCGGTAAAGGCGAGTCGGCAAAAGTCAGCGGCGGTGAAGGAGATGTCACGGCGGGGTGGGGTACCGACAGCGATGTGGCGTAGTCACTGGTCTTCACCGGCAGTTTTGGTGTCAAAAAATCATCAAACTATGGTTCAGTTTGTGACAGTGCGGACTGAGCAGGTACAGAGGACACAACAAAAGACAACTGGTCTTCCTAGAAAATAGCATCGCGACTATTGAAAAAGGTACATGATTCCAAATCATAAAGGCAATAACCTTTCTTACCAGCTGGATACCCAATAAAAATGCATCGTTGACTTCGTGGAGAAAACTTTTCATGGAATATGGGAATGTGAGAAGCAAAAAATAAGCAACCAAAGATGCGTAACAGCTTATAGTTCTGAGTGCATCCATAAAGTAACTCATATGGTGTGCATCCGTTGAGTTTCTTTGTCGGTGTATGGCTAATCAAAGATGCAGCAGTGAGAGCACATTCTCCCCAAAAATTAATTGGCATATCAGTTTGAAAGCGCAAATCATGAGCCACATTTAACAATGACGATGTTTGCGCCCTACACTACCATTCTGTTGTGGTATCGACCATGGAAGTCTCAAGATGATGCCAGATTCAGCAAAGTATGAATGCAAAGGTAGAAATTTGTACCATTATTAGCATGAACATGATGAATGGGGAGCTCAAACTGATTCTTGATCAAAGCACAAAATTTTATAAATCTAGAAGCTATATCTGACTTAGCCACTAATAAATGAACCCAAAAAGCTCGAGAATAATCATCAAATATAGTTAAAAAATAAAATGCACCACTAGAAGATGGTGGACTATTGGGCTCCCAAACATCATATTAATTCAAACAAAGAACTAGCATTTGAAGAACTCAAAGGAAAACCATGTCTAATAATTTTTTCCCTATGGCACACAGAGCATGGAACAAAAGTTTTATTTTTTTCTAAATCAAGAGTAGTAACATAATACAACACCATAGAGAATGGATGCCTAAGACATTGATGCCATAAATCAAAATAAGATGTAGAAACTTAAGCAACTGTCAGAACTGACTGCGGGATATGAGAATGAATGCACATATCCAGCAGACGAAGCCAATAAATCCCCTTGTTGTTCACCCACGCCAATCACATTCATCCTACTGATTTTTTGAAAAATGCTGTAATTTTCAGTAAAAGAAACTAGACATTTTAAAGCAGACAACAGTCTAGAGTATGATAATGAATGGCATCGCAAGGTAGGTATATAAAACACATTAGTAAGAGTGGCATCTCCAAAACTTATAGAACCATAATGTGTGGCAGACGACATATATCATCAAGCAGTAGAACATTAACAGAATTGATAGCATTAGTAATATCAGCAAGAGAACCCTTGTCACTAGTCATATGATATCAGGCTCCCGAATCAAGAATCAAAGGTAAAATAGGCATACCTGACCCATGCTCAGAAATATAATTGAACTGATTAAATAAATTGAGAGTCATACTCTATTGGTCGTCAGACAAATCAGGACCAAAATTAGATCGAGTAGGAGTGCCGAATGAGGCAGCCGCCAAAAACATTGACGGCGAAGTCACCGGGCTGACTGAGGGTGGCGTGGCACGGCGGAGCTGGCACCGTGTTCTTCGTGGTGTTGGCTCTGTCCCTCATCTCCGTGAACCAATCTGGATAGCCTGTGAGCTTGAAACAGGTGGTTTTGTCGTGGCCCTTGTGATTACTATGTGCACAAATGAGATTATTGTGTTCAGCTGCAGTGAGAGCTCCATGCGAAGATCCTGATGGTGGTGCTCAATGAGCATCATATGCCATGGAATCATTTTAAGACTTGTGAGACCGAATGACGGATTTGTGATTCTCCTCTTCAGACGCAAGGGCATACCACTTATGGCGTACCCCTTATGACGGATGGCAACGGTTCTTGAGTCATGACATTGGATTGCAAGGTGTGATAGCCTTCATCCAAACCTAGGAGAAATTAATAAATCACCTCTTTCTCATAATCATGGA
Source organism: Rubia tinctorum (assembly GCA_032355605.1). NCBI lineage: Eukaryota > Viridiplantae > Streptophyta > Magnoliopsida > Gentianales > Rubiaceae > Rubia > Rubia tinctorum. The sequence goes on from JAULKM010035675.1 coordinate 10,134, forward strand.
ATGCAACAGCAACATGGTTACATGTGCACAATGGTTTGCGAGCTTCACAGGTACAAACCTGAAGAGGCTGAAGAGAGTTGTAATCATCATACAACTTCTTGAGTTTTCCAAAGTAGATGGCAATAGTCTGACCATTCTGACAACAGTTGATGATATCATCATGCATCTGTGGAAATTTTAGACCATTACCAAGAGAAAAACGTATAGCAAGATCATCCCACTGCTCCTTAGCAGTGGAAAATATCATAGTAGATCGTAAAGCTGTATCAACAGTCTGCAAGATCCAGAAAACAAGGGCAGCATTAAGTCCGGGCCAATTATCAGCATCAAAATCACCAGCCTTCCATCAATGAAAAAAATATTCTTCTTAGCAAGTAAAGCACTACAAATCACAGTAGTCCATTCAAGGTAATTTTCTCTACCTTTCACAACGACGGGAAAGATGAACAAACCAGGATCGTCAGAATGATGGATGTAGTATGGAGAGTTCATAGATCTGCCAACAAATATGGATTGCCCAGTGCCAGATTGCAATTGCAATTGCTTGAGTAAAGCTGCAATAACATCAATGGCATTGAGATTGTGTAGCTTATTGGCCTCAACTTTGGCTGCGATGATCGGGCAGATTTGAATTCAGAATCAGAGGTAGACATTGGAGCAGAATTGGCAGATCATATCAGCAGCAAGAGCATGATCAGATCGGAGGCAAGGCGTGGGAGCGCGTGGAGGAACTGAAAGCAGCGTGTAACGGAAGGTGGGGAGCGTGTAACGGGATCAAAAAACAACAACGGCGGCGGCGGTTGGCGAGTTTAAGGTCGGTGGTTTGAGCTACAACAAGGCGGAGACGGCACATGTGTTAGACGCATGGTAATGGCGACGGTGACAACTCTAGGAAATGGCAGCAGAAACATTTAGGGTTTAGGTTTCAGGATTCTATGCTCTGATACCATGTAGAAAATAAGGGTATAAAGTTGTGTTTCTATTTATGATTTGGGTTGCAATATATAGAGATACAAAGACCTATATAGAAAAGGAAAAGGAAACGGTTCTAAACACAGATATTATTCACATAATATTTTATTCCTTAATAGTAACACTTTGAAAGTGTTGCTTTACGTGCTAATAATACTAAGTTGAACCTATTTCAATACTTTTACAAGTATTACCTTAGGTGATATTGCATTAGATCTAACACAACACTTTTCAATATTTTGGTAACACTTTTCAAAGGTTTACGTAACACTTTATAAGTTGTTGTAACATTTTAATAAATGTTGTAATAAAGTGTTACAATAGCTCTAATTTGTATTAGTATAAAAATCATGTTTGTAGTTAAAAAATCTCATTTTAAATTATATTATCTTAATATTTACTACTCTTTTTGTGTCACTATGTTTGGCACTATAAGTTTAGTTGTTTCTTTTACAAGTTAAAATGTACGAAGATAATTGGATGAAAAGAGTAAAAAAATTAATGATTTTTGAGAATGATTCACATTTTGTCATGAAAGAAAAGGTCATAATTTTATTGTTTCCCAAACATTAAAAAATAAAAGGAGCATTACATTAATACAAGAAAACAGTAAGCATAAAAATGAAACAGAAAGACTCACTGGGATAAATGGACCAAACTGTGTTTTCCAAAGAATAAGGGTGGATTAGGTTTTAAGGACCTAAAGATTTTTAACACTGCAATGCTAGGAAAATAGACATGGCGTATGCTAGTTAATCCAAACTCCACTATAGCCAAGCATTTCAAGGCTAAATATTACCCATATTTCACTTTTTTAGAAGCAAAAAAACTTGGATGAGATCCATCTTAGAGGGGAGAAAACTATTGTCCAAAGGTATTCGAAGAAGAATAGGAATAGGGATTGAGACAAAGATAAAAAGCAGTTTATGGCTACCCAGAATAGAGAACCAAAAGCCAACATTGCTGCCAGAAAATTTCCCAGATAACTTAAATGTCGGTCATCTTATGATGGCAAATGGCACTCTATGGAATACAAAGCTTATTCGAAACACATTCATCCAAGAAGAATCCACACTCATCATTTCCTTATCAAGGAATACTATCTCACAATATCAAGATCGATGGATGTAGCATCTTACATTGGACGGTAAATACACGGTCAAGTCAGGATATAATATAGGTATTAATTCTTCCAATTTTGCCAATGCAGGAAACATGGCGTCAAGCAGCACAGACCCCTCTCCGCATTGGAAGAAGATTTGGATTCTAAAAGCACAACTTAAAATCAAGCACTTCCTTTGAAGATTATGCAAAAATAATTTACCATCAGCAAAAAATTACTGCAAAAACATGCAACTGCAGAATTTGCTTGCCTCAGTTGCACTACGGGAGACATTTCCATTGAACATCTTTTCTTCCACTGCCCTTTAGCGCATCAACTTTGGTTTGCGGAAAACTTACATGAAAAATTATTTAGATTCCAACAACCAAGGGCGAGTTTATGGATTCAAGATCTGGTCTTAGAAATGGAGCAAAACGATATGGAAATGGCAGCTATAATGCTATCACAATTATGGCATCATCGGAACTCTCTTCTTCATGGGGGAAAACATCAGTTCCATCCGCAACACTATGTCACGTTTGCAACAAAGATTATATCAAAATTGGAAAATAATAGCATTAGCACTTCATCAGGCCAAGAAAGACACAACTTCAACTCCCCTCTGTCGACAAATTTAATTATCTTTTTTATAATGCACAATATCTTCAGATAGAACTTGTTTAGGGTGGTATATTTGTTCTTCAAATGGACTTTGGATTTATGGTGAACCTTGATCTTTACCCTCCGTACAAAAACAATTGCATTGAGAACATGTATGCTGACAGCTCTCAGTATGGGCATGCTAATAATCATATGTGTGGTACCTGGTTATAAATGCTGTCAAAAATTGCAATGAAAATTTATTCGACTTTGAATTAATCATGGATGAAATACATCGATATCTAGAATTAATTTGAATTAATAGACGGAAGAATGTTGTTTCTCACAACCTAGCCAGCATGGTAAAAATCATTACAAGAAAAAAGGCCTTTAGTGACAGACTAATTTTGGTCACAAAATGTCATAAATTCGTCACTAATGACTTTTGGTGACCAAAATCTGGTTGTCACAGATTGGTCACATTATCTCCGTCACAAAAAGTCCCGGTGACGATTTTTTCCAATTGGTCACAGCAATTGATTTTAATGACCAAGTATTTTTTGTCATAAATATTAGTGACGAAATGTATTCGTCAATAAAATAGTCACTAATAAACCAGAAATGGTCACTAAT